>CAWUFW010023901.1:0-68086 GCA_963921515.1 Calotriton arnoldi | reverse complement strand
CCACCCTGGGAGCCACAGCGAGGACCGTGGTGAGCAATGTGGCTAGTGGGCAGGCCGGTGGCAGCAGTACTGGTAGGAGGAGCAGGGTCAGGGAAACGCAAGTCTCCCCTGGGAGCCATGCCCTGCCTCAAATGGCCAGAGTCCTTGGGGCCTATGAAGAGGCCCAAGAACAATGGGTCAGGTCTGCTTCAGACACGCGGGAGGTGCTGGGGGTGCTGAGGTCCATGGACGCCCGTATGGGCCAACTCGTGGACCTCATGGGCCAGCTGGTGGTGGCGGTGAGGTCACAGCCAGGGACAGCAGCTCCCCTCCGCCACCACCTGCCGGGGCGCAGGGTCGAGCAGCAGTGTCCAGTTCCCCTGCGTCCACAGCCAGTGAGCACACCTCAACCACCAGCATGTCGCAAGCAGGCACCCCCTCGCAAACGTGGAAGGGGCCGTCCGAAGTGGAAACAGATCTCCCGGGAGGACTTCGCACGCTCCAGACGCAAGTGAGGCAGCCAGCCAGCCTTCCTTGACCACCCACTGCATTGACTTGGACTACGATCCCACTCCACACAGCCATCTGGATGGCATGTGTGTGTTGGACTATGGACATAGAACCAGTGGGTACACCCTGAGCATCACGCAGCCATGACCGACAGCTCATTGTCACTGCACGCACCACTTTTGTCATCACCTTACACACAATCACATGTCACAGTTTGAAATAAATGCACCTCTTACACAAACTGCTGTTTGTGCCCTGTGTTTTATTTGTACGGAATACAACGGCCACCTTGGGCGGAAAGGCACCTGATGCGTGGCATGGCAATGGAACCGGAGGGCCTGTAGGGACCTAGGGGTGGGAGACAGAACAGGAGCACATTCAATGAGTGTGTCACACACCCATCACACAGTACATGTCAACAACTACAAGCAATGTACACACATCGCACAGAGCAATAGGGCACAATGCCACAGCCACCAACAGTGGCATACTACCCTGGCCATGGAGCGTTGACACACAGCACGCAGTGAACAAACGGCCACCCTGACACAGCACACACACACCTGCACAGACACAGCCACATCAGCCGTCGTACATGGACACTCACCGTCAAGTGAAGTAGTGGGCGATGAGCTGCTGCCGCACATTACCAGCTTCCTCCTCTCCGCTGTCCTCCTCACTCGAGCTGTCCTGGTCTGCGGGCTGGGGCCCTGGTTGATCTCCGTCATCCACGATGAGGGGGATCTGCTTCCGAATGGCCAGATTGTGCAGCATGCAGCACGCCACCACTATCTGGCACACCTTCTGTGGGGAGTACGCCAGCGCACCCCGGTGCGGTCCAGGCACCTGAACCTGGACTTGAGGAGGCCAAAGGTACGCTCGACCACACGTCTGGTCCTCCCATGTGCCTCATTGTAGCGATCGTCTGCTGGGGTGCGAGGATTCCTCAATGGACTGAGCAGCCATGCCCCATTCGGGTACGCAGAGTCACCTGGGTGTGAGGGACACAGAGAACCGTTGCTATTCCAACTGGACAGGGGACAGCATCGCACAACCAGCACGCTACACCACTCCACATACTCACCGACAATACAGCCACGATCCTGTTGCAGATTGGACATCAGTCGTGGCAAGATGCTGTTGCGCATTATGTGTGCGTCATGGGCCGAGCCTGGGAACTTTGCACACACGTGGGTGATCACCATGTCCGCAAGGCACACCACTTGCACATTCAGGGAGTGCGTGTGCTTCCTGTTGCGGTACAGGTGCTCAGTGGCCTGTGGTGGAACAAGGCCAACATGTGTGCAGTCAATGGCTCCAACGACGTGTGGGATTCTGCCAAGGGCATAGAATGCACCCTTCACTGCCGCCAATTCACGAGCCCTGGGGAAGCGGATGTACCTGTTTCGGTACAGCATCATGGCTGCCAGTACATCCCTCAGCACCTTGCTGAACATGGGCTGGGACATCCCTCCTCCACTGCCCACTGTGTGCTGGAATGACCCAGTGGCGAAGAAATGCATGGCGGCCATCACCTTAGCCGTGGGGGTGACAGCTGTCGGATACACCCTGCGGGGACGGAGATGGGGTTCCAACATGGCACACAGTCGATGCAGGGTTGGCCTGTCCAGCCGAAACTTCCTAATGACCTCTGTATCGTCCATGTCCACCAGCAATTGGTATGGGCGGTCAATGTTCGGTCTCCGCCTAGGGAAAATGGCAGTGGACACATGTCAAAGCAACACAACACATAGCAATTTCGCATACACATCACTGACATGACTGAGCAAGCACATGAGCCACAGCCCAGCTGTCAAGCTGGGACGGCACGGCCACAATACACTTACACAGGTCTCCCAACAATGGCAATGGCTAGTGATACAAACCACTGCCATGTGCATGCACATGGGGATCTAGGCCCCAATGACTTGCGGGGCGTGCTGATGGGGACTGACTGCATATTCGTCAAGCGGCAACGCCACGGCAACATGAATGTCTGCTGAGCATGGAACTGCTTCCGAGGCTGGATGAGTATGGCACACGACGACGACGATGTGGGCACAGGCTGAGCAGCCAAAACAAGTGGGACCTGTGGCACGAGGGGATATGAGACAGTAGTAGGTGTCAGCACTGCACCCTATGTACAGCACTGTACGGATCACACCTCCCGAAACATTGACAGGTGTCCACATTGACAGCCCCATGCCAAGACGGCTGTGTGCTTGCAGTCACACGTCACAGGTGAGAGGTTACATTGCACGTGCCAGGTGGCAGACGTACATAGTGGGAGCTGGCATGTGTGTGCATGTGTCTCCTGTTCAGGATCCACCAGATGGGCGCTGACTCTGTACTGAGCATTGGACACAGCATGTTCCGTGGAAGGCTTGTGTGTGTGGGATGGTGGCACTGGATGTGCCTCCGTTGGGTGGGGGGCCATGCACAGGGCGGGTACGTCGATGATTGCGCATTGTTGGTCACGGTGGGTGCACCCACTCAGATGTGTTGCCCTGTGTTCAATTCCTATGTCCGCATGATGATGGACTGTAGATGTGGGCAGACTACACATTGGTCGATGTGCTGTCTATATGCATGTGCCTTCACACCAGGCACAGCTGCCCCTGCACATGTGACCCCTGCTGGACTCGCTGCTGGGTCTGTGGAGCTGATGCACCTTCTGTGCGTGGGGCGGACAGCTCTCCTCACTTCCCTCATTGCGCATGTCATGACTTTGCCGCAGGTGACATGGATCATGGAGGGCCCACATGTACGCGTGGGTAGGCTACACATGATTGTTCACTGGTCGCCACCCCCAGTCAGTGTTTCGAATGGGAAGGTTGTCGTGCTGGTGGTATATTCGATGTGGCGGATGGGCGGGCCTAGGTGCGGGCTTACATTCCGGACATGGGGGGTAGTTGGATTGGCGACTAGTTGCAGTACACACGGGACACGTCTCTTCCTTTCCACATCTGGGTCATCCCTTGTACTCACTGACAGTGATACAGTCATCTTCGCCCCAGCCCTCATGTCCTCCCCTCGCTCCCCCAATATGCATGTGCACCTGCGAGGCTAGCGCTTGCACAGGCAGCCCCAAGCTCGCACCAGAGAGGGCAAGGAGTGTATGTGTGGGTCCAGTTGCACGAGTGGGCTGTCTCAGGGTATGATGTGTGGCGGGACGCCGTCCACCTGCGTGGTGCCCCAAATGGAGACCCGGCCTGCATGGACTATGCATCACAGTCTTCGCCTTCCGGATCCGCCACCTGCGACACCCAGTGGCTGTGGCTGCCCTTGCGGCCATGCCGCGTCCGTCTGTGACTGATGGCCCACACATTCACTCTTTGGCCTCTCTGGGGAGGGCTCGGGGGTGGTGGCGCACGCGCTTGCACTTAGTCGCAATGGCATGTGGCGTGGTTGGTATAATGGGCAATGGATGGGATGGTGCGAGCCACCTCCCGTGACGTCAGTGCTGCTCGTGCTGTGGTGCGTCCCCTACACTTCCATTTGACTTGTGCCATGCTAGACGTTGAGGTTCTATTGCCTGCGTGATATGACCAGGAGGAGCGCGAGGAGACCTCTCACACACCATGCTCCACTGCCATCCCGTGCCCTGTATCGCCTGTGCGGATTGACTATGTTGGGGTTACACCTGGTCGACTGGGGCTGTGTGTGCCTTGTCAAGGGGCATGGCGGGCGCACAACAGGATCCAGCTTGTCCACAGAGGGTGGGCTGAGGTGCGCCTGGTACCGCTTTGTACGTGTGCCCGGCTGCTGTGCACACACGTGTTCACTCCCCCCCAACAGGTGTCCTCTCACAATGCCCAGGGAAGCGGTGGTGTACTGTTCATGACCCCTCCCGACACGGCGTGCTCCAACTTGGCATGTGCGCATCTACCCGTCACACCCACCCACCTGAGCACTGCGTCCATACGACTTCACACGACACATGTGTGTCTTCCACAGTTGTGCTACTCATTTGCGTTGACATCCAATACCAGTGGACTACATGGTCATGTCACGACTGCCGTGTACTTCACATACTCTCATCCTCTCTCATTCGTACTTGTGAAATGAGTCAGCGGAGACAGTTTTGGTTTCAAACATTATATTGAGTCTTCTGTCCTCTGTGATGCAGTATAGTGGACACTACTGGCAGCGGAATACATGTTGAGGATATACTGAGCATGATTGCAAATGGGATAGGGTGTGGGGTTACATGTGATTGGCTGTTGCATGTGGGATGTGGGCTTCAGAGTTACATCTGCTTGGCCAAGGCTGTGCTAATGTACATTTACGTATAGCTGCGGAGCTGCGGACTTTGACACAGACGGTATACATGTAGCCTACCAGACCGCTTGGCATCATGGGCACAGTCCATCTCAGTTCCATGTGACAGGTTTGCTGCGGTTGTTCCTCATGCACGCGTGCATGTGAGATGACATCAGGGCATGTGCTTGCGTGCATGCAGCGGCGTGCCACTTGTTGTTGCAATGTGGTGGTTACTGGACATGTCACAGTCACTGGGGTCGTGTTGTTGTTGTATGCACTTGTCGTCCATGCAAAGGTCCTGGTATGGGATTCCCGGGGCGGGGGTGGGAGGGGTGCAGCACCCACAGACTCCAGGCGACCTATTCATGTCCACTGAGCGGTGTGTGTGTCCATGGGCGCTGGATCCATGTCGTGTCCTGGTTGTTCGTGCAGTTCCGTCCATGTGGGTGCGATACACAGACCCCATGCCACTGCCTCCCACGATGCATGCGGTGTTCCTGGATGTGATGGGGAACAGTGTGCATGTCCCGGTCATATCCGATGTCATGGCGATGTCGTTGATGGTGTGGTAACAGTTGCCGGTCGTTTGGTATGGCTGTTGTGGTGGTGACTGGCCAGTCCGTGCGGAAGCTAAGCATGGGTGCAGGGTTGGACATCATAGGTCAATCGGGGAACCTGCGTTGTGGTCCGACGAATTTACAGGTTGTCAGGTATGCGATGCCGTCCAGCAGGGCTTCCATGTCATTGGTGGTGTACATGTTTGCCAGCCAATGTAGCGGATGGTGGCTGTCAAGGTGTTGTTCGTAAGTTGTCCCTTGGAGGACCATGATGGGGCATGCTGGGTGACATTCGATGTAGCTGTTCTCGATGATCCGTCGTGTGGAGGCACAGTGGTCCCATTTCAGTGCGGGTGCGATGTTGGCCACATACGCCATGCCCCCATAGGCAGAGCAGGCCCTGTCGTGTGCGTCCAGAGGGAGGAGTAGTGGTAGCAGGTCCGCCTTTAGACATGCCGGGTTGGAGAGGCATATCTCCACGGGATGCTGGTAGGGACACCTCCGACAGTAGAAGACGGGCATGACGCAGCTGAACAATGTGATGCGGTAAGTCAGTCGGTAACTTACGTTCAGCAGGGACAGGAGATCGCATCCCAATATATGTATCAGGTTGGTTTTGTACAGCTTGAGCTGTCCGGCGTAGTTGGGTAGGTGTGTTGCGGTTGCCATTTCGCAGCGGTGCGTTGTGGTGGCGTGCTCCGGCTGTGTGTGCAGTCTGCAATGTGCACGCTCCGAGGTTGCTGTGAGCTCTGTGTAGTCGTAGGGAGACAGGACTTGTGTTCTGTTGGCTTGTGTGGAGGACACGGGCCCTCATCCCACATGCTTCTCAGACAGTTCAAGGTCAGTGATGTGTGACTCCTTCCAATTAACTTGCATGTGGCCGACATGGGGGAGTGTTTTCTTCTTTCTTCCCCGTCCGTTGTGTGCTTCTGTGATATGCGCTATCTGCCCTGTGGTCGGTCTCCTCGGCATGCCTGTGTTGGTCTTTTCTTGGACAATGGCTGTATTCACCGGCTTCTTTCGTAGGGCTGTGGTTTCGGAGTTGGAATGGAAGGTCATTCAGTGCTGTCTGCTCTCCCTTGTGTGGGCGGCAGGCTGCCTTTCCGCTCTGCGTTGGGCCTTGTGTGTGAATGTTATTCTTGGGCCACCTGTTGTCGGTCCCCGGGCTCTTTGGTGTTCCGTTTTATATGTCTTGTTCATATGTGCAGGGTGGTATGGGTGTTTCAGTGTGGTACTGGCGTTCCTCTTCCCGAAGGGGCCCTGCTTCTCCTAGTTGGTGTTGCCGCCGCTGTGTGCTTCGCCATGTTTGTTACACTGGGGTGTGTCCTGCTGTTGCGTGACTTCACTGACATGTGTGCGTCGGTTGTGTGGCGTTGGGTGTTGTCCGTGAATTGGGCGTTGGGGACATGTCTGTGGCAGGCCTGTCACGTGTCATGTGCGTTCGGGGTGGGGCTGATGTGTGTGCTGCTTGGTTGTGTCCCTGTGTCTGTGTGCGACGCATGCATGGCGCTGCGGTTGGCCTCTGCGTTGTGCGCATGTGTGGCGGCGTCATCGCCGCTTTGGGGCCGTGACGGGGTCGTTGGTTCCTAGTCCCAGGTGGTGTGTACACATGTGTTACGCGATGTTACGATTTGGCCTGTGTGTCATATGTGGATGCAATGGTGGATGTGTAGTGTACACGCGCTGGGGGGGTTGTCCGCTTTTCCGCCCTTGCACTGTGTGCGCTGTTTGCGTGCACTTGTTGTGTGTGTGCCTACCTGCGTCTCCGCGGTACGTTGCGTCCTTGGTGGTGCATCAGCAAGAGCATGGGGAGGGCCTGCAGTGCTGGATTCATGCTCGGGGGAGCCGCTTCTTCGTTGTCCGTGCTCGGCGTCCGTGTTACCGCTTCGGTTTGTCGTACGGTATCTCTTGGCCGTGGGAGCCGTTTGTTTGCGGCATCGTAATTTATACGCCGGGCGGGACGTGTTTTCGTCGGACGGTGTGTGTCAGTTGGGCTGCGCCGCTACGTGTACGGGCGCACTTTGATGGCGGACGGTGTTGCTGGCTTGCCGGCGGTGTTTGGCCTACTTTTCGCATCGTAATTGGGCGGGCGTGTGGACTGCTGCGTGCCGGCGGTAACTGGTGGTTTTGCATCCGCCAGCACGGCGGTTGTGCTTCCGCCCGCCATCGTAATGACCCCCTTAGTAATTATTATTAAGTAAATATATATATTACATTTTATATATGTATGTTTAATTTATTTTTACATTACATTTATTACTTATAATTGTTAACATTTTTAATAATTCAAATATTTTTTTAAGTTATATGTATTATTTAATTTATTTTACATTTCTTTTATACATTTAAAAAAAATGATATTTTTAACTTCGATATTTTTAACAACTATATTTTTTTTCTCGATATTTTAGTACTTACCATTATGTAGATAGGATGTCGATATTTTTGACATCGATATTTATGTTCCGATATTTTGGGAACACGATATTTTGTGCATCGATATTTTGTCAGTGATTCATTTTGCAGCTCTTCGTGCCATTGCTATCTGTCTTTCCTTTAGATTGTATGCAGAAAACAGAGTTGTGCTGTTGATGTAACACTAGGGCACATGGCCAGATCGCAATGATTGCAGCATCCAGCTTAATAATAGAATGGATCGCAATTGCGATTGTCCTTGTTGTGAAATAGACAAATCCTGTTCCATTATATCGAGTGCAGAAGACCCAATGTTGCCCAGTGAATAAATCCTGGAAGTTAGTGTGGTCATGCCATTGTCAACCACAGCCAAAGCCTTTTCTAGGTTAACCCTGTCAAACACACGCAATCTCTCAGCAGCCTTCTGTTGAGAGATTTTCCATAGCACGTTGTAAATAGCAAACAAGAAACACTTTCGACATGGCTTCTGGGAACCTAACAAAAATTCTCTAAGATCCACGTCATCCGAGAGAAGGGACAAGTGTTGATTTACCTGGGACAGTGTTGAGGTTTTTAGCCACTCTAGGCATAACTTCCCAACACTGTAAGATGTCACCACCCGAACGTTCTGATTGTACGTAACGCTGATCAGGCCTATGGAAACTAAACCCTTCGGTGGTACCCCTGAATCTTAACTGACCTATTTGTGTCAATTGGCCAAACCAACCAACCCTTCCAATTGGGGTCTGATGAATTGTGGGTGTGTAGTATGGTATCCAATGTACCCTCACTGTGTAGTGTGTAATGTTGCCAACCCTCAAAGTGTGAAAGTGAGGGAATCCGAGGTGAGGTCAAATCCTTGATCTTGGCTAGTCCAAGACAGGAAGTCTGTTGCACAGTGTCGTTCAGGGAAAGCATTTGATGTGGTATGAGGCATGCTCTAAATAAGGCCTCAGTTCCATGAACTTGCCAATCTTTATTCCCCTAGACAGATTTTGTGTCTATAGTGTCCCTCCAAAAGTCGAAACCCTGTAAAGACAGTTGAGAAATAAAGGAAGCAGAGTATATCAGCTTGGTGTTGGTAAGCATATTTTTCTTTGCAGGTGTAGGTGCAAGCCTGTAATAAAATAAGGCTGAGTCTGAAGTGTTGAACCCAGAAAAATAAGCAAACTTCTGTGCAAATGTGGTCAATCCACCTTTCGGCAGTGTTGGGCAATGTTCGCATTGATAGTAAGTGAAAACATTATGTGGGATACTTCCTTTGTGCAAGAAATGGTGACCATAGTGTTGGTAACAAAACATTGTGTCAAAATTAGATGTATCATCATACAATTCATCATTTGAAAAATCACCAGATTGTTCTAAATCAGACAGCATAGTATTTACAGTTTCAAAGTCCCAATCTTCAGAGAAAGTACTAGTGGTGATGATATCGCTTAAAGAAATTTTAAATAAATGTGGTATTTTTAAAAGTTCAGTAGGACCATACACATTATAGGAAATTCTGTCCTACACTATTCCTTCAGGAACTGGAACTGCTGTAATGTTCTCGTAGGACAGATCCCTCTGTTCACGGTGTGATGATGCATGCGATTTCAGGACCAAGTTCACATATTGTACTGCAGAGCGTTCTGGGAGATAATGTCCATTCATGAGCAATAAAAAGACAGTCACTACACCTATCCAGAGGACTAGGAACAGTAGACCAATCGCAATCCAAAGCTGTAGTCAGGAAGAAACAAGGTAAGTCTTTTTCAGCCAAAGGTAGAAATCACAAATTTGTTGTTTGTGGGTAACAGGTGCTGTCGGTGACTCTGGTTCACTTGGATCCAAAGAGAAAGTATCAAAATCGATGAAGTAGTCAGACTCAGTTCTATCTATCTTTGGTAGCTCAGCAGGTTTTGTTGAACTGGCAGATGACTCGTTTCGAGACATATTCACATAGATGTCGATATTAGGCTGGATTCAGATCTGTGTTTCATTTGTAGTTTGTTGCTCTTCAATTCCAACAGGTACAAGTTCCATTCCATTGTTGGAAACTCCTTCACTTCACGAAGTGAAGTCTTCAAAGGTTATTAATCTTTCTGTCTGAACTTCCTGTATGGTAGCGAGAGGAGATCGGTGGATACCCAGGAGCCCACACAGCCTACTGTTGAGTATCGAACACATAGTGTGGTTTGATCAGATCAATTGAGATGAATCTCTTTTCTTTCTTGCCGGCAAGGGGTGGAAGAAGTACTGTTCTTGTTCCTTCGACAGCCAGGACAGGTACTGGCGCTCTGTAAGATGGCCCAAATTCTTTTTTGTCCACTATTTTTTCTCTGACCAGGTCCCCAATCTTCGGGACCCAGGCAGGTCTTGCCGGAACAGCTTTCACTTCCCCAGTGGCGGTGTGTTTTACTTGGAAGTTGCTTTGTAATGCCCGGAATTCATTGAGTTCCTGTTAAACAGCCAAACGATCATTTATGTTGAAAGGTTTTTCATCCACCACCGTGCTGCCACAGTCGAGGTCAGGTACCCACATTGTTATCCCGAACAGGACTTCTATTGAGCACGGCCCCCTAGGGACTTTCTTGGCATGTTGTTAAGTGCCCTCTGGACCCCATATAGGTGATTGACCCATCTGCCACCCGCCTAATACCCTAGCTGTTAAGGATTGCTTTAAGTCCTGGTTCTTCCTCTCCACAATCGAATTTCCCTCGGAATGAAACAGGGGGGAGTACTGCAAGGCCACACCCAAACTTCCCATGGCTTCTTTGTAAGCCCATGAGTTAAATGCAGGGCCACGGTTGGAATGTAATGTGCCAATTACGTATGTCCCTATGAAGACTTGCAAATCCTTTATAACAGTTCAGGCATCAGCCGAGCGCTGAGGCCAAACCCACAGGAATCCAGAGCATGAATCCACTGCCACCAAGATGTACTTGTAAGCCCCATCAGATTGTAAGGGGCCGCAGTGGTCCAAATAGACACATGCGAGAGGTCTGTCTGAAATCAGTAATGGTGTTTGTGGTGGACGTGCTACAGTGGAACCCTTCATCTGCTGACAGATGTTGCACTTAAGGACAAAGCCCTTGGTCGTTTAGTAAGAGCTGGCCACCAATAACGCTGATTCAGTAGTGAAATAGCTGCAGCGATATTTCGTGTGTGGAACCCAGACCCTTGTGTGCAGCTAATTTTAATCCTAATCTGCGATCCATGTTTGTTATTACTGTATCCCCACTCCTGGAATTTGAGCATACAGAGTGCTTTGCACATCTAACTTGTAGGAGTACTTGAGTGGAAAATCTTTTGGCAAGGCTGAGCTGTTGTGCGTAGCGTTAACAGCTATTATTATCTGTCCGTCTATCCTCGTTCTAGAACAAGTGATTGCAGCAATGGCAGCAGTTCGCACTGTCGCCTTGGTGGCTTCATCAGCCAATGAATTCCCTTCAACGTGCACGCCAACACGCTAATGACTCAATGTGTGAATTACATGAGCCCGTGGCAAGTCTTTTTTCACCTCTGCCACTTGTTCCCAAAGGAGCTTGTGCTTTATTGTGCAACCTTTGGAATCTCTAAACCCATTCTGGTCCCAATAGTAAAGATATTCATTGTAAGACTGGACTCAATAAAAATGAATCGCACACAATGAGTGTGGGGAATTCCTGATCCATATTTTGTAGTGCCAGTATCAGAGCTTTTAGTTCTGCCAGCTGTGCCATGCAATCTCCCAGTGGCGTAGCTAGGCACTCTGCCGCCCGTGGCGGTCCCTGCCTTTTGCCGCCGCCGAGCGCCTAAGAGCGGGGGGAGGGGGGAGGGTGCTGGCGATAAATTTACCTGCCGCCCCCAAATCTCGTGCCGCCCGGGGCGTACCGCCCCCTCCGCCCCCCCCTTGCTACACCAGTGCAATCTCCTAGAGACTGCATCAGTGTATTGCTAGGACGGAACTTGCCATCTCACATACGTCCCTTCACAATCACATATGCTGCGCTGTATTGCTGTTTACTTCCTACGGCAGGCTTGGTAGACTTATCAGTATAAATGATGTATTCGTACTGGTCAAGAGGCATTGTTCCATTTGGGAGAGGATATTCTTGTTCATACTGCAGAAATGCTGCGTTTTTAATGTAGAATCAAATTTGTAGTGTACATCTGTTGCAGTGAGAGAATTAGCCCATTGTTTCCATCATGGATGCAGTGCTTTGGCATTTGGAACGCTTGCTTATGTAACAGCCTATAGGGTTGGTACCTGAGTCAGGACAATTATGCGTTTCCCATGTGTTAGTGCTCTCTCTCTCTCACTACAGCAGTTTTTACTGCTGTCAGTATTTTTTCTGTGGATGCAAAACGCATTTCAGCGTTTGTGTACAAATGAGAATTCTATGCTATGGATACCGGTTTGCCTTCATTGAAGGTGAGGTAGGTGTACCTTGATTGACCCGCGACTACACGGATTACCAAATTCGTGGTATTTACACGTGTGTGTAAGTGTTTTGAAGCTATCTTGTCAGCTTGTACAGAACAGAGAATTTCTGTGTTCCTATGTCCAATGTTGAACTGAAAAATCAGGTCTGATTAGGTTGTGGAAAGGTTTAACCCTTTCTGCGCAATCCAAAATGTATGTTGTGCCAAAATTTAGGAATCCTAAAATGGATTGTAAACTTTTCAAAGTCTTTGGAGGTTGGAGCAGCACACATTTTTCTAAAAATTAGCTGCCAGGCTTTTTCCTTCACTTGATAGCTCATATCTCAAAAATAGGACATTGAGGTGGGCAATTTTTGATTTTTAAAGTTAGATTTGTAGCCCATTGTGGTGAAACCCAGAATTATGTTGTTCACCCTGTTCAAATGATCCAATAATTCATTGTCCGTCAGATAAATATCATCAACATAGGATAATGCCTCCTCATCACAATTTTGAAGTAACTCTGATACTCCTGCTGAGAACAACCCCGGGCTATTCTTTTAACCCTTGGGGCAGTCTACAGAATTGGCGCTGAAAGCCGAGCACTGAAAATGCTCTCAAATATCTGCTTTCAGGTGCTATATTTTGGCAAAAGAATCCATTTGAGATACCTAGTGTTGTTTTGTATTTTTTCCGCACAATGTTATTCATTAATGCAGCACTGTGTGGATTTTGTACTGCAAATGTTTGTGTGCATGTGTTAAAATCCTGTAGTCTAAAACTAGACAGTATGAATTGTCGGGTTTCATTACGGGAAACAAAGGATTATTCATGGAAGAGGTGCAATTTTCAATCACACCTTGGTATTCAAGTTGATCTAAGATCTCCCTGACTTGTTTCTTTGCATCATGTTTTATTGGGTACTGCCTCTGTGGAACAAAAGTAGATTTTAATGGGATTTCATGATGAGGTGACTCAGCATCCCACCCTGCATGACTGCAGTATAATGCGGGAGCTAGCGCTAATGCCCACTCCTGCGAGTACGAATGTTTTAGTGACTCTGGAACAGGTGGAGAAGGCTGGTAATATTATGTCTTCCCCTTTAGGGCAGTCTATAACGATCTCAGGCGGCCAATCTCTTTCAGCCAAAAGGATGTCGTATCCATAAGTATGGTTCTCCCAAAAGAGACCTTTCACTTTCCTGGGTACGTCCCCCTCCATTTGGAGCGTAAGCTCGTGTAAACGATATGGGACACTTACCCTTGTGTCAGGTGTTTCCACCGTGGTGTGTTCATTCAACGCTGCTGTCACCAGAAATTCCAACAGGTTCTGGCGAGCTATTGTTACTTCTCCTGTGCTGTCTAACATCGTTAGAGCCCATTCCCCATTCAATAGTAGAGGCCTCAGTAGCCTGGGTATTTCCTATTTTAAAACCAGCTACCTTCTTCTTTTAAAATTGTGGTTTAGTTTTGGGTTTATCTTCTTGTTTGATAATGTAGTCTGAAGTGTGATGTGTGTCTCTTGGCTTGACTCGCTCTTCTGATCTGTGTTCTGACCGTCCTTCCCTCTCCGAATTTTTTGATGTACCCTGAAAGGAACGAGAGGAACGTGTATCAGTATCCTGATACCTGTCAGGTTTTTCAATATTATCACGGTTCCTAAGATTGTATTTTCTATCAGAGGGCTCCTGTTGAGGAGACCCACCCTGTGATTGTGATGCATTCTGCTTATTATTTTTTGATTGTTTGTTATCCTATTTCTTTTTAGAAGAATTGGGTGCTTGCTTTGAGTTATCCTTTTCAGGATTACTCGTTACTTGATGTTTTACAGATCTAGCTCCCAAATTATCTCTACCCAGCAAAGCATAGGTATCTCCGATAATCTTTGGTAATTCTTGCTCCTGTTCTGCAGGAGTGAATTCCCTGAGGCATTGGCATATGCCACCGCTGCTGCCTTCCCTGTTATGTTCCCTAACATAATTGCTGATACCTGGGCAAAATTGCCTATACAGTTCATCCTCAAGTCCAGGGCAGGTTCTGCCCCGTACTCATTCTGTATCTGCTTCAATACCTCTGGTATAACTGCTATTGAGGGATTACCATGAGTTCTAGTATAACGGCAGCGAAAACTGTACCCCTAGTGGTACAATCCTCTATCAGGGGAGCTATCCCCATTGTAAGCAAATTGTTAGTATTCTGGGTTTTTCCTGCGGGCCCGTATGGGGAAATACTGCTTCAAGCTGTGCTAATTTCTGTGCTATCCAGAAAAGCATTTGCCCACGTTTAGTGGGCATTCTCCCATAATCGCGTTCAGCGTTTGTAGGCTGATCTTGGTCGTAGTCATTTGAGGTTGACCAGCTTGAATAGCCCTCGCAGGTTGAATTGTAAGTGTTCGCATTACGAACTGTAAGGTTTCTGTATAGTTTTACTATGTCTCTGTAAAGTGTACATAAGCCTGCAGCTGGCAATGTATCAATGTCTGGATGCAGTGTGTAAGCAGCTAGGACCGGCCAAGTCACTCCGTCTCTGCTGAGCGGACCTAGTCTTCCATTTTCTGTGGTGTGGCGGAGAGCGCCTTTAAACCAATTAACATGCTCTTGGTCAGTTAACGGGACTTCTATGTCCACGTATGGAAAGTATTCTTCAGGTGTCTCATCGTTAATGTAAGTATGAAACAAATGTGTGCGTGCATCTGCAGGTGGGGATTTAACCCAAGAATAGAATACCTCTGTTCTGAATGCCTCCTGTGCCTCAATCACGAAGGTAACATTACCACCCATTGTTGGTATGCTGTGTTCTACTAATTTCATAGTAACTGAATGTCTGCAATTTTCTGTAATGTTAAAAGCAACATCCTGCTCGTCTTCCCCTGGATTCGCAATACCATCTAGACAGACATTGTGGAAGGAAGTAGTAAGGAAAAGAGATAAGATTTTGCACAGTGTGGGAAATTTTAATCCTTCAAGCTTGAACAAACCTACAGCCAATACATAGGATATACCTACTCAGATGCGGCGGATTTCCCTTCCCACTCCAGACATCTCTGGGTAAATGTGAGTAGGGGTATCTGAGAAAGCACGACTGAACTCCTCAGATTTGACCGTTGAATAAGAACTAAACCAATGTTGGTGGCGCCATGTCGTGTAGTTCCTACAAATACATAGGATCTGCCTGTTTAGACAACATAAACTAAGGGATTGGTGTCAAGACTGATTCCAGATACCCCCAAAGGATATGTTAGCCTTTATACCAGCTAGCTCACAGTGCCACCATAAGCCCCCTAACATTACCAAGGAGCGAATAGCTTCTGGCAACCATTGAACATGACAACCCTTGATCCGTCAGGGATCGTGGAAACAGTACAGTACTTTTCGCTCAGTCACTTGTGCTCACTTGGTCTCAGAGAGATACACAGAATAAACGTTGGGCTCGTTTTCAGTAAGCATTTATTGAACCAGCGTCATTCTAGTATAAAACATATGTGTTGCAACAGTCAATAGACAGAAGCTAACGTAAGAGATTACAAGCACCAACAGAGTAAATAGAAGGTAGAATTCCACCATGGTGCTAAAACAGTAAATATATGCAGGCATATAATCATGACAGTAATCAAGCGTACTCCTACTATGTGGACTCTATCTAAGTGTACCTAAATGTACCTAGCATGTATGTGGGTGTAGAGCCAAGAACCCCCTAGGAAAGAGCCAACCCCATTACCTGACGGGAGAGAATGAAGGACCCTGTCTTGGTCTCGATTCGGACACCCCGCAAGGGATGTCAGACCGCTGCATGCTGGAGCTTCTGCAGGCCAGGACCTCAGTGTCTTGTGCCAGCGTGGAAGCATCTCCTCTGTCTATCTAGTGAAGGTATGATTCTTTTATACCATAAAGATAGCCTCCTACCACAATCAATATGTTGTAAGTACGATTATGTGAATGAGTCTAAATCAATACCTGCAATTATGCAAAGTAGTTCTTTCTCCCTAGGATGAAGATGACCATGACTTATACAGAGTAAGTTAATTCTGTTATGTACGTCATGTGCAGGGGACTTTTCTAAGAATCCTCATACATAATAAATGAGGCTAGTTTCAAGGAAACCAATCAACATTTATTCAGCACATAACTGGGTAAAAGGTCAGTGCTTGAACCGTTATGCAGAGCAAGGTAGGACAAATGTAGGTGAAAGGTAATTCAGCTATATAGGCCTAGATTGGGGTACATAACAACAAGCAGGTACACCAGAGGACGGTTGACCCATCAATGGGCAGGTATAGCTGGGGTACGAATCACCATAAGGGGGACAAATACTCTGGTACTTAAGGGGAGGGGGAAGCCGGCAAAAGAAAGAACCACTCAGGGTGGTAAAACCTCCATATAGTGGGAAGAAAGAGGCTGAAGGGGAGGAAGCCCACAAGGGGTTGGCATCATGAGTGGGAAAAGGGAAACTATCTGGGGTAGACATCACTGGAAGCAAACTACTGTTATAGAGGAAAACAACGAGATCACAGTGGAAGCCTCTAAGACCACTGGTGGGCCTACAAAAGATGATGTTATGCAAGACTGCTTGACGGGTGATAGAGTCAGCAAGTGGTATGCACCACAGGGGTCAAAACAGTCAAGCAGTGACACATGCACAGAAATGGAATTGGTGGGGATGCTTGCAATAGGATGGCACCACTTGGGACTGCAAACCTCTCTTGGCAAGAAAAACAAATAAGGAGGCTACAATGGAGGGATCAACCAGGGGGAAACACAGAGGAAGGAATCCACAAAGGGATGCTCTCCTTGGTTTTGTTTTGTGTGAAGGGATTTTTATTAACTGTATATGAATACTACCTGAATATTCCAGTTCTAGATGTTTTGTGGGCAATTCACAAAGCTATTTATAAGTATGTGAAGTAGTACTACAGGAGTATTACTTTACATACTCCTAATGTCTTTGTATGATGCACCCCAAATGCACACATTCATTCAAACTGACACACACATTGTATTCCCATTAGGATTTCGAAATAGGTGGTAGTGGTTGGACAGAAAGGAGGTTGAAATAGTACCATAAGACATATAGGCAGTATTTTTTGTCTCACAGTCTTTAAGCCCCAACCCTGGCTTAAGCAGCAGATGTTTTCCTATTTTATTAGGTGAAGATACACAGAGTCCATGGTGCACTCTCCAGTCAATACAGATGCTGCACTCTTTTTGCCCAAGAACCATCAAAAGGAGCCCTGTTGCTATTCACATATGTTCTCTACACACATTAGCAGGGAGAAGACACCCATGTCCTGTACATGACAAAATTACCAAAAAGCACCTAGTGTATGAAATCTCTCAAAATGTGCACAGCGACAGAGCCCAGTAACACTTTTGGCACGATTGAGCAGTGACTAAAGTACAGATTAAATGTGAGAAGGCATATTATAATGATGCATCATAAAATCTTTGCATCTCAGCTATGGCATTAGTAAGTAAGGAATGATGATGCTGACCAGAAACAGCCCTCACTTCTAGGCATTATCAACATCTCTCCCTTCTTGCCATTATCATGTGCTTTGCATAGAGTACTTGCTGTAAAGCTAAAGCTCTTTAATCAGATCTAAAAATAGCTGCATCATTCTCAAAATGTTATAAATGTAATTGAGCCTGGATGTTGCTTACTCATTCAAATTGCCTGATTGTCCTTAGGCTGTAGTGCATTGAGGTGAGTTAGGGTACCTAGGGCACAGTGTAGTGCACTGGGTTAAAAATGTAATGCAGAACACTGGGTTAGTGCCCTTAGATTTCACTGCATGTCATAGATTATTGCCCCTAGGATGCAGTTGAGTGAGTTGGTCTCTCTCAGGTGCCATGTTGTTTGTTAGAGATTCTGGGAAGCAGTGCAGGGAAGTGATGTGAGTTAATGCTTCTAATCTGCAATGCAGTGGGCTAAAGTCTCATAGATGCAGTTCAGTGTGTTGGCAATTAGTAGCAATAGCAAACAAAGCAGATTTGATAAAAAATAACCTCAATATAAATGGATGGGCTGTAACTCTCTACCTCTGTGAACATCTTCTTTTCTCCTGATTGTATGTTGGTGCTGGACCTGTAAGCATTAACGTTTACTGTGCTGTGCTTCTTTTTCAGATTGTGAAAATTGGAGCAAAGTTAATGTTTTTAGCTGGAATGTTTGCATCTGGAATTGCCACTATTCTATTTGGGTGAGTTTTTGTTTTATTAAGTGTTGCAGAATATATACATAAACATATATATACATGCATATTCATTACAAGAACCAAGGTTAAACTAATGTTATAGTTAGGTGTTTCAACAAAATCACTGAAATTCGCCAGCTGTAATTCAGTGAGCTAATTATAACTTGCACTTCCCCTATGCATTGTTTGTGACCTTGAATATTGCATCACTCATGACATGTTAAATTACATAATTGATTACATCACTGATGGTATCTCAAATTACATATTTGATGACATCACTCATTACATCATCCACGTATGTGACAGTTTGTTATCAGTAGCGGCTCGTGGAGGGAGTGCCGCGGGGCGGTGGGCGGGGCGGGAGAGGAGCAGGGTGGGGGGTAGTAAACTACGGCAAATGGCTGCACAGAGGTAAGTAAACAATTAAATAAATAAAACTAATTTCATTGCGCGCGCTGCATTGCCAAATGCGATGCAGCACGCGCAACGAAATTCGTTTTATTTATTTAATTGTTTACTTACCTCTGTTTGGCCGTATGCCGTAGTTTACTACCCCCCACCCTGCTCCTCCCCCGCCCCACCTCACCGCCCGCAGCACTCCCTCCACGAGCCGCTACTGTTTGTTCTACACTTTTCATGCTGGAAGGTATCAGGGAGCTACACCTAGACCCAATTTTCTATCACTTCTGTAGTGCTAGAGGTTGTAGCCTTATGTAGCATGCAGTACATAAAGCATATCTGTAAAAACACCCACATTTAGTAGAGATTATGCTCTTTTTTTACTGGTATTTTGGATATGCATAAGAAACATAATGTCTCTGCAGACAGCAATGCAATCATCAATGATTAAACCATAAATACCTTTCAAAAAAGTGTTTGGTCATTTTTTTCCTTAATGAAATGTACTTGGTAAATACTTAATCTTACATAGAATTTTTAGTCAATGGCTTCACATCTATGCTTTAGTCACTTATAATGTGTAGAAAATGGGGGGTTGGGCCCATTGGTAGCACCTAGACTGAGCCCCTTTTAAAGTTATATCAACAGTTTCAGTGGCTGGGTGCTAAATTCAAAATATTAAGTTTTACTATAAGAACCACAGTTTCAATTTTGATGGCCCTTGTGATTTATTTCACTCTCATTTCATCACCCAGCTGGTTGGGGGAAGAATATTTGCGAATAAATCAGTACTAGTTAGGAAATATGGCCAAATGCCTATTCCTTTAGTATTACATCCCCACTAGCTCACATCGGCAGGATGTACAGTGTTATTGATTTACAAATGAAAATTCCGCCAGGTGTTATTTACTTAGAATGAAGGACTGGTCTATTTCACAATTGTATTGTCTTGTTATTTTTGTGATTATGTGTGATTACATTGGTTCTGTATCTTGAATTGTTATTGTGAAATGTATATATGAACACAAAAGAAAAAGTTGCCCTTCAAAAAGACATGTGATAAATGTTAAAAAACTGTTTTGAAAATAATGACATGAGAGTGAAATAAATCACAAGGGCCATCAAAATTGAAGCTGTGGTTCTTATAGTAAAAATTTATATTTTGAATTTAGCACCCAGACACTGAAACTGTTGATATAACTTAGTCACTTATAAGGCATGTTTGTAAAAATACCTTACGCATATTCCTGAAATGAGCAGAATGGTGTGCAGCATTACTAAGCTTACAATTAATCTGTGACTTGAACCATTTTTAAGTGTGTCATTCATATATTATATTTTCTTCGACAATGCGTAATGTATCAGAACTTTCATTGAACTTCTGGATATTAAAAGCTGTACCTTTATAAATCTCAAGTTAAAAAATTGGGGATAGCACTGCATGACACCTCTTTAATGTCAGCATGTGCTCAAAAATCCAAAGTTGAATAATGTATTGTAAACATGAGCTTTAGTTTTGCTCACATATTTTGGCGACAGGACTTTGATTAAAGCCACAACCTATTTGCAATGTACCTCTGTAACTCTCACTAGTTGCGCTCAGTCTCTACCTTGTTTAAATTAAGTACTGTTTGCACTTTACATTTTGCTAGTAGTTAAACTGATCATGTTTGCTTTACCAAACCAAATCAGACTTGTCTCCAAGATTACACTATTTATATTTCAAGGATGTACATAGACTCAATGTATGCTGTATACAAATATGGGCCCTTAACTCCTTACTTTCTTTTTAAAAATGATTAAGCAGTTTATCGAGTAATTTAAGGAGCAGAAGCTTGGATGATGTCATCAGTGATGTCATCAATTATGTCATTTGAGATGTCATCAGTGATTTTATCATTGATGTAATTACATGCCACAAGTGATGTAAAATGTGATGTCATAAGCAGTGCATGGTAGGGGCACAAGTTATAGTTAGCTTGCTAAACTATAACTAGCAAATTTCAGGGTTTTTATTTTTTAGTTCAAAACATCATATTTGACTGATATTGTAACATAACTATAACATCACTTTATCCGTTGATTTTTTACTTAATTTCTATGTTTTTTAATGCAACTTATCAATTATTGTTTTTTTACTTAACTATAACGTCTCTTTAGCATTTGTTTTTCAGTGAATCTCTAGAGTTATTTTTACATAAAGTAAAATGTTATTGTTATGTTATTCTCAAACTTAACAGAAATTAGGCAGTCCTGTTACAGTGATTGCTTATGTAAAGGACAAGTAATGTAGGGTATGTAATGGCTTACAATTGACAGAGTATTCAATAGACTTATGTTAGACAGTTTTCAGCATAGAAAGTATGAGTGTTGCACTCTCACATCTCATTACCCTTTGTCACATCTCATTACCTCTCAGATTCACTCTGTTATTATTCTGTCTCGTTTACAGGACTAATAATGGATTAAATACATAAGAGTGCTATATTCAAGTGCTTTAAGGTTTTAACAAAAAAACTATTGGACAGAGTTTGGAGTTATTCTCCTACGCCCTACTGAACAATATGACATTGTAGAGATGGGCAACCCTGCTAACAGCAAAGTATCTTGTGAAACCTTTACAGTCTAGAATTACACCAGATTAGTTTGTAGCCCTGCATTCTAAGGTACCTGAAACCTGACGCTTTAAGCATTCTTGCCACTGCTTTTATGCACTCTTTACTGGCCTACATTAAGGCGGTGCTGCTGTTGTGTGGACATTCATAGCTACCAAGTGTACCTATGGTAAATGTCTCATTTAAGTCAATCCTGACCTTTTAACAGACATCACATTGTATTCTGGGAGTTTATTTTTTTTCTTTTGCTTTGGTCCCACGGTACTTTTACAGGACTCTCCCAAGACTCCCAGAGCCAATGGCAATCCCTCCAGGACCTCAGTGAGGGTTTTGCTTCCTGTTCCGGGAGATGGCCGTAAAATTTGAAAAGCTGTTTTTACTAAGAAATAGTTGTTTTTATTTAACGTTGGGCTCAAAGGTTTTCTAACTGAGTCATGTTATGAGGATGTTTTGAGTTTTTTGTATAGAAATTGCTCCAGTTTTGCATCTTGTGATTTTTGTGGGAGTTCAAGGAGATCAATGATGCATTCATGGAAAACTTCCATGGTTGAAATCACTGTCGTCCTTTATGTAATGGAAGTTTCCACCTTTTTGAAACTCATTTTCGTGAATCACTTAGCGGTTTTCACGTGCTTTAGTAAACTCTGACAGTTTTTTGACAAAGTTTTTGTCATTTAAAAAATGGATATTGAAAATGGCTCCAGGAGAGGAGAGAAATTTCTAGGAGAAGGAGATTCCATCAGCCAAAAAGGAATCCCTGGTGTGGAATTTCATTATAATCCCTTCAGGAGACTATTTATTTGTAGCCAAAGTTGTCCAATGCACCACCTGCATTAAACAATTTTCACGTGGGACTGGAAAAAAGTACTCACATGGCACAGCCGGCATGTGGATACACATGTGATCCATTCATCCATGGACTAGGCTAGGGCACAGAAGGAATAAGATGAGGTACTTCCATCTACATTCTCTATACCAACCATTGGTTCTGGGAACACTGTCCCAACAGAGTTCTGCAGCAGGGACCGAAAGTGAATTCATAGTACAAGAAAGTGGTCATCTACTGTGGAATCTGCAATACTATTTTGGTAGTTCAGAAGCCGTCTACCTTTGCCCAGACCTCTCTAGTGATGGAGCACAAATGTCCCATGCAGATTTTGTTTTAAAAACCTCCAATTTTAATGCCCTTTTTTCTAGTTTTAGTTCTATACTCTTTTTCATAAATAACAAAAAATACCCAAAGAATGGAAAAAGTTAAAAAAAGAAGGAAAAACAGTTCTTTGAAGAACTTCCTAGTCTGGGTTAAAAGTAGAAACATTTCATGTTTGTCACGTATGTGTTTTTATGTTTCTACATGATAATAGTCTGCTACAACAGCCTATTTTTATTAATAAAAGGTAAGTCTATTATCTGTTGAAATAAAACTCAAGCATGTATAACTATAGATTTTATCTCACAATTAGAAATATTTTGTTACTGGTTTGTGTTACTTCTGTAGTGCATACTTAATATGAAATTTATATTTATAATTTACAAGAAAATACTTTTTCGGTTAGTTTACAGTCAACAGTTAAACAGTGCAATGCACTGCCTGGTATTTCTTTGCATCAAGAGGGTCTTTTGTGGGTCTTCTATTGGCATTCCAATGCATTCAGCCTTGCATTTCGATGCAAGTCCATATCTACAATAACTTGTAGACATGGATTAGTGCAAAAATGCTGCACCTCTCTCAGATTGGCATATCAAAGAGAAACATTTGTATTTCTCTTTGTTTTTTTCTCCTTTGCATGTGTGCTGCATTCTACAGTACATAACATAGAGGAAATAGCCTTAATTGATAGTTTTAGTGCAGGAAGGGACTCCTCCTTGTACAAAAACTATTCTAACCACGACAGGGACGCCATTGCATTACAGCACAAGGGTGCCTGCATTGGCGCAAGTCTGCAGAAAGTGTGCCAGCACAACTGTGCCTTTTCTTTGTAGATGTAGAAGAAAAGTGTGCAAGGTGAAGACTGTGAACTGTGTATAGTAGAGGATTTCCCATCTCATGGGGGTTGAGTGTGTAAAGGGAGCAAGCTCTCTGTGAGCAGCAGAGTACAGTGTGAACACGTTGGCCACCTAAAGGAGCTTGGATGTCTGGAGAGTCCTGTCTCTCTCTGAAAAGCTGTAGATAAAGTTAAGGCTGTGTGTACTGGTATATTAGCTGCTTAGTGGAGCTTGAATGCCTAGAGGGAGTGGGCTTTCACTGACAAGCTGTACACAGTGGAAGACTGTATGTAGAGGGAGCTTGGCTACCAAATGGGGCTTGGGTGTCTCAACAGACTGGTCTCTCGATGAAGGGCTGTGCACAGGGCAAAATCTTTGCGTAGTAGATGCTTGGCCACCTAATGAGGCTTGGATGTCAGGAGAGAGAGGATTTTCTGTGAAGACATTTGTCCAGGATAACAGATGTTTATAGTATGGCCTTTGCCACCAAATGGGGCTCAAGAGGCTAGAGAGAGCTCTCCTTGAAGAGCTCTGTAGAGAGCTAACACTATATAGTAGGGTCTTGGTCATCTAATGTTACTTCAGTTTCTGGACAGACTACCTCTTCATGAAGATTTCTGCATAATGTAAAGTCTATGCCTAATAGTGACTTGGTCACATAAGGGGCATGAGTGTCTGCAGGGAATGGCCTCTATGTGTTTGTAGAGGGAGTGCATTCTCTGTGTAAAGCTGTGCACAGGAAGAAGTCTGTGCATAATAGGGACTTGTTATATAATGCAGCTTCAGTCTCTGGAGGAACTGGCTCATTCAGAAACAGCTGCCCAGAAAGTAAAGGCTGTGAGCAGTAGGGACGTGGCCTCCTAATATGACTTGGTGTCTAGAGGGAGTAGGCTTTCCTTTAAGAACTGTGCATTGTGCGAAGGCTGTGTGCAGTAGGGGTTGGGCCTTCAAAAGGTGCTTATTTTCTAGACTGACTGGAATGTTTATGAATAATTCTGCAGCAAAGATTTGAAGGCTATTACTCTAACATACATTATACCATTAATTAGTGAATCAAAAACAACAGTATTACATTTTAATATAACCACTTCTTATTTGTGAGTATATTCTTCTTCTTCTACACTTGGCAATCTCTAAATATAATATAGAAATTTAACATTATCCAAAAACTGTCATTGTTCTCTTATAATAATTAATTTAAGTATATATAATTTCAACAAACATATCTCTCTTCTTGAAAATTTAAAAAAAAACTGAGAAACAAGAATTTGAAAATTATTTTCAACACTTTGATATAATATACCAGTACTACAAAGAGCAGCCCAATAATGTGATTGACAGTATATCAAAAGTTAATACTTAATCCATTTAATGGCTCTTCAGTGTCTGGAGGTGAACTGTGTTTGCAGTAGCAGCTTAGCCACCTAATGGGGCTTGGGTGTCTGTAGGGAATGTGCTACTCCATGAAGACTTCTGTACAATGTGTAGATTGTGAGTAAGAGAGCTGTGGCCAGGTAACGGGGCTTGTGTGTCTGAAGGGGCTGTCTGTGAGAAGTTATGTACAAAGTGAATGGTGTGCTTAATAGGAGCTTAGACACCTAATGGGTCTTGAGAGTCTACAGGGAGTGGGCTCTCAGTAAAGAGTTTTGTATAATTTGAATGGCGTGCGTAGTACAGGTTTGTCCACCTAATGGGACTTGCAAATCTGGATAGAGTGTCCTCTGTACTACAGATGTGCACAGGGCAAAGGCTGTGTTTGAAAAGGCTTGTGCACCTTATGTAACTTGAGCCTCAAGAGAAGAGGACTCTCCATGAAGACTTGTAATTTTTGTTTGAAGGTTTGCTGAAATGTAGTGTATCATTAGGTTGTCTTGTGAAGTATTTTTGCAACAGAAATGTCTAATTTCAATCTAAAATAATAAAGAGTGTCATGACAATTATATTGCAATTTTCTAAATCAGTATGCCACTAATAGTCAAAATATCTACATATTGAGCATATGTTTCTATGTTTCAGTATTTATTGAGCGCACTGCTACTCAAAGAGTGTCCCGGCGCTTAGCGGAACTGAGCACATGAGAACAAGAGGAAGCTAGCTACCTGGCAAACAGCCACATCTTGAGCTTTTTCCTAAAAAGTCCTTCATCATTTATATGGCGGAATTACAAAGGCTGATTGTTCCAGTCCATTGGCCCAAAAAAGGAATAGGACCGTCCCCCAGCTTTGACAAGACGAACCCTTGGAATCATGGCCAAATGAGTATTGGCAAAATGTAGAGTTCTCAGAGGACTATAAAAAGAGATCATGGAGGATAAGTAGGCAGGACAGGAATTATGCAAATCTCTATGTGTTAACAGAGAGGTCTTGAAAGAAATCTGCTTATTTATGGAAAGCCAGTGCAAGTTGTGCAGATGCTGAGTGACACGCTCTCTTCTAGGGATTCTAAGGGCAAGCCTGGCGGCAGCATTCTACCCGATCTGCAATTTCCCCAACAGGTGTTGTGGCAGTCTGCCATATAGAGAATTGGCATAGTCTGACCTCAACAAGACCAAAGCCAGAATCATTGTAATCCTAATCCGTACTGAAAGGAAATTCACAAATTTTTTCAACATCCGTAAAAAACCGAAGCACATCCCAACCACTAAGCTAATTTGCTTGTGGAAAGACATATCTTTATCAATTTAAACCCCAAGTTTTACACATTATCCACATGTATATTGTGTGGGAGGGACCCCTTCAGGAAAGTTAACTTCAAGATTGAAATCAAGGTTGTGACCCACACTGAGCACCTCTGTTTTTTCAGTGTTGCACTTCAATTGATTGTGTCTCATCCAATGAAAAAACAAAGAAAGACAGGGATAGCATCTTGATCAATTGGCACCCCTTTACCCAAAGAAAATATAATCTGAGTATCATCAGCATAAGAGATTATCTCAGCCTCAAAAGACTCCACCACATCCCCAAGTGGAGACTTATAGATGTTAAACATTGTGTGGCTAAGAGCAGAGCCCTGAGGAACTCCTACTGAGACACTCTGACTATCCGAAGAGTAAGGGGGTAACCACACTACTTGCCACCTGTCTTCTAGGAAGGATTGCATCCACTTCCAGGCTTTTCCCCCAATACCAATCTCTTGAAAGCGGGAGAGCAGCCTGGCATGCGGAACCGTGTCGAAGGCAGCCTACAGGTCTAACAATAACAGGACAGCTCTGCTGCCTGCATCAATGGTACTTTTAATCTGCTCAGACACTTCCAAGAGGGCAGTCTCTGTACTGTACCTTGGCCTTAAACCAGATTGCCTGGGATGTAATATTCTGTTAATCTCAATATAGTTGGAGAGCTGGGAATTCACAACCTTTTCCAGAAGTTTAGAAGGTGCCGGAAGAAGAGAAATGGGCCTATAGTTACCAGGGCTATCTGGGTCAGCACTTGGCTTCTTTAAAAGAGGAATACGTTTATCCCACTTCTAGCAAGTGGGTACTGTAACTGTGACTAAAGACTCATTTAACAGAGAATTCAAAATAGGGTTGATGACATCAACTCCCAAAGCCAGAAGTGAAGGGGGATAGGGATCGGAGAGAGACCCCCGACTTGAGTCTTAAGATAGCAGCTCTGGAATCTTCTGGAGAGACAGCGTTGAACTCAGAATACTTAAACATTTCTTGATGCCTTTTGACTGAATAAATTCTTATATCGCTTATAGGAACACATATGTGCTCAGCACTTCTAACATTTCCAAGAAATGTTTGTCATCCTTGAACTAGGGGGACACAAATCCGTGATTTGAAAAAAAAATCAATTACTGTATGTGCCAGACATAAAACTACAAAGAGCAGATACTGTAGATCACTTTCTGTTAGGCATCATTTTCTCTATATACGTTTACTGAATTTTTAATTACCAAAAATGAGATAATTTCTCAAACAAGTCAGCACCTATTGTTGTAAAGTGTAGTTCAGATGTTGCTCAAAAGACACTGAAGATCTAAAGGTGTGGTCAACCTTCCAGGGCTCCATGAACAGATGCGTCTATCACTTTTACATTTGTAACATAAGTCTTTATATACTGGCCTAAAACAACTTGAAATACTAATTGAACGAGTCTTCTAAAAAAATTGAAAACCAGAAGTGGTTGTCAACCATGCTAGGCTGCATGACAACATTGATCCACAACATTTAGAATTACTCTTAGGGGCCGATTCCGATCTCGGCCGGTAGGGCTCCGAATCGGATTCGGCTTTACCGGATCCGATTCGGAGCCCTGTTTCCCGACCGATTCGTACGCGAATCCGGCCGAGCGAGTACGATGCAAGCGCCCACGAATTCGCCGACCGACTCGTACGCGGCTTCAACACGCTCCGACCGACTCACACGGACCCGACTCGCACCGCGCAATGGAGACGTTCCCCGGCCGGGTAAGTACGATGCGCACCGCGAGCAGTCCGACCGACTCGCGCCGTCCGGCTCGAAAGAGCTGTCGGAGCCGGACTTTGGGGTCCGCGTCGGACCCCCTGTATGCGTGGCCGCGCGAGTCGCACACAGTGGGGACCCATGGGTCCCCCCTACCTGTGCATGTACGGCACGATGCGCTTTGCCGCGTACACGCTGTAGGGGGCGCCCTTGTTCGCCTCGCACCCATTGAGTCAATGGGAGCCCGCGTACGCGTTGTACGACCGGCTCCCATTGACTTCAATGGGAGTCCGACCGAATCGAGTCCGATAGCCTACGAACGCATCGTACTCGTCCGGTCGGACTGCCAGAGTCTGATTCGGTCGGAATTCTCTCCGGGTCCGGCTCGGTCGGAGAGATTTCCGGCCCGAATCGGAATCGGCCCCTTAGTGTGAAACTATCTCTAAATTAGACCCCCCTATATTTTCTAGAACTTTTGTTCCAGAAATAGTTTGATAAATCCTATGGTAATCTCTGTTTGAATGTAAGACAATTGTCTTTACATTCAGTCCATCGCGATCTATTCTTCAAATGTAATGTGTAGTGACCTGATCTAATGCCTTGTCCCTCATGGAAAATGATGCCAACATTAGGGTATGTTTTTCTTTATATTGATATCTGACATGCTTTAAAGTTGGTGATATCAGTTTTTTTGTGCCACCTGTTTTATATCTTTGTAGCATCAAGATGGCATATTTGCTGCTCTCCCTAGCAAATAAAGTTGATAGTACTTCTGCTCTACAGTCTAGACAAGAATTATTCTGCACAGTTTTCTTCAGTAATTTATTGAAGAAAACGGATTTGCAATCTGGTGTAGTCAGATGCACACATCAGAATCAATGTCAGTTCTTGATGAATAGTGACAATTCACACATTCATGTTCCCAGGAATAGCTAATCCCCAACAATTGATGGATTGAAATATGTTCATTTTCTAGAATACCTCGCACTGTGTGAGGAGACGGAGGAGGAAAGAGGGATGGTACTTACCTGTCACCCCATCAGCTCTGCCTGCCTGGACGTTGCACGGTCTGCCTAACAACAAAAAGAAAGAGAAAACAGACAGAAGGGAAGTACTAACAGGGACACAGAATAGAAACATTAAACCAGAAAAAGGACTTTCGTTTTTTCCACAAGGGACAGGATGAGGAAAACAGATGGAGTCTGAAGTCTGGCAGGGAGGGAGATATAGAAGAAGGAAATGACCAGAACAGAGGAGAGATGAGAGGAGAGACGAGAAGAGAAGAGAAGAGAGACAGATTGAGAAACGCAAGACAAGGAGTGGGGGTATTCCCGGCAGGACATCCTGAGGCCACGGTCGTCACAAGTGGAACCAAGACAGCTCACGGCAGGAGGCAACACTTGCAGCTGCAGTTCCTCCCAGGGAGCAGAATGATGGGAATACCCCCAGATCCAGCCACGCTCACCGAGGAGGGTGGCTCACCCAAGTCAGTAGTCACATATGTGGAGAAGGAAACCAGAGAGCAAGAGGGAGGAGGCAGGGACATCATTGTGAGCAACTGTTATTTGAAACGTGTTATGAGAGAATTTGGGCAGAAGCTGTTATAAGAAAGAGTTGAAGAAATCCTTTCAGGACTAAATGAACTTATTGCTACTTTTGGGAGTTGAGCTCAAAGATTTCTTTTTAATTTTTATTTAATGGAAGTTTGAACTGTTACAGTGATTTGAATTAGAATAAGGCCAGAATTAGATTGAGAAGGGAGAATGAAATAAACATAAGGAAAGAGAGATGAGAAAAAATAGGAAAAGAAGTAAACCAAGAAAACAAATACTTACTTGACACTTATCTCTTCTCTTTGAGCAAAAAAAAAGCTGAGGACATAAACATCTGGAGTCAAAGTGTACCGCAATGATAACATTGATTGTTAATTACCAATAAATAAAGCTGAAGAATAACATAATAGAGGAAAGTCTTTGGTGTTGGAATTCTTAAATATCTGGTAACGCCTGACTGGGACAAAGTCACAAGTTCAAGCTCACAGGTGGCAGAGTCCAGGTGTTGGGTTCAAGGTTGTTGTAGCCTTCTGTCCCTGAGGCTCAAATCAGGAGGCCAGCCAACTGGTGCTTGTAGTCACTTAGGGTCCTGGGTTCAACAGATGCAGGTCTAGTCCTTCTCACCTAGACAAGAGGGCAGCAGGCTGTAGGTCAGCACAGCAGGGCAGCAGTTCCTTCAGAGCAGCAGTCCAACAGAGTGACAGTCCTTTCAGCAGCACACCAGACCTTCATCCTGGCATAGTATCCATAGGTCCAGAAGTGTACTGAAGAGGTGGTGTCTGAGGTCCAATATTTATACCTGGTGTCCTTCCTCTAGAAGGTGAGAGAAGTTTCTAGAGGTTTCCCTTTAAATTCCCCAGGCATCCTACCTTCCCTGTCCTGGCTCCAGACTAACTACAGGGGGTATGCAGCTCTTTGTATGGAGACAGGACACAGCCCACTCGAGTGTAAGTAGGGCTGTGCCCAGCTCTGACCTCCCATCCTGCCACTGATGGCTCATGCATGCACACCTAAGCTCTCTATTGTGTGTGGCGGTCTAGGAGGAATATAAAAAGCCCAACTGTCAGCTACACCCAGTCATATAGGCAGGAAATAAAAACTTTCTAAAAGTGGTATCTTCAAAATTGCAATTTAAGATCCGATTTTACCATGAGAGAGAACTTTTCATTACAATTCCAAAGATACCAAACATGAACTGTTTACCTGCTCCCATTTGGAAATTGCAGCCTATTAAATGTAATATGTAAATATACTACGGTAACTCCAATGTTATCCTGCGGGAGAGGTAGGTCTTGCAGTAGTGAACGACAGATTTAAGAGTTTTTCCGTCCCAGAACATGTAAAACTCAAAGTTACATGTCCTACATTTTAAATACACTGCACCTTGCCCTGTGGGCTATTTTGGGCCTACCTTAGGGGTGACTTATATGTATTAAAAAGGACATTTTGGGACTGGCAAAAGGTTTATTTTGCCAGGTTGAAATGGCAGTTTGCAACTTCACACAAAGGCTGCAATGGTAGGCCTGAGACATGTTTAAAGGACCTACTTAAGTGGGTGGCAAAACTAGTGCTGCAGACCGATTAGTAGCATTTAATTTATAGGTCCTGGGTACATGTAGCACCACTTTACTAGAGACATTTAAGTAAACTAAATATGCCAATTGGGTATAAGCTAATGTTACCATGTTTTATTGGAGTGAGCACATGCACTTTAGCAATGTTCAGCAGTGGAAAAGTGCAGAGAGTCCTAAGGCCAGCAACAACGAGAACATGAAGGAGGAAGGCTAAAAGAAGTCATGCTGGCTCCTGTGTCCCTAAGAGCTTTCACCCATTGCCCATTGATGGTGACCCACTGCCTATACCTGGAAGTATTTGCAGTCATATGTGCTTTTGCACCTTCTCCTTTACCCCCAGGGACAACAGAATCACTCCTGTCTGCTCCCTAAAGCAAACATGGACCACCTACTCCCCAAGTGCTACACTCGCCAGTTCAGGTGTCTGCCTACCGGTGGGGGGCTGTGCCCTCTTGGGACATTTGGTGTCTCCATTGGAGTGCTCATATTTATAACACTCAGTATACTGGGGAAAACCCCCCCCAGTCTTTTTATCTTAGAAACCCTTCTTCTTTGGTTCAGATTGGGGTGAGTAACCACTGTTCCCTTGGGAATTATTTTGGGGACCTTTTGAGAACTCCTACATTTTTGGAAGCCCTTCCTATGCCTTTTTGGACACTCTGGTGCTAACCCAGAGGCCCATCTATTCAGCAAGCTTCCTGGAGTCAATCAGTTTGTTGTCCACTAGGTGCTAGCACAGCTCTGGAAAACAAATATTGAGCATATGCACCCTAAGAATTAAGTTGTACAGCACATTGTAATCATTAACTTTGCTGCCCCTCACCCAGCCATTCAGTGCCTTATTAGAGTAGTCCAGGAAATCCACCCAAGAATGATTACGGAGTTTGTGGCTGTCCCTGAACCTCTGGCAATATGTTTCAGGGGTAATCCCAAATTTAGCTTGAAGGATAGCTTTCATGGAGGTGTACCTGGTTTGGTCATCTACTTCTGGGGTCAGAAGAGTGCTCCTCCCTACTACAGGCATGTTTTCACAGACCCCCTCCCCAGTACTCCTCTGGGATTTTGTGTACTCTTAGGGTCACATGATAAGCTGAAACTACTTATTATTGTCATCTCCCACCACATAATTCGGTAACAGGTCTTTGGGTATGCAGACCTTCTTGTCGCCTTCAGACACTGAGGACCTTATTACAAGTTCTGCAGTCCATAGGCTGCCGTAAATCAAGGTGACGGTCTGACCACTGCCACACTGTGGGCCCGCCCGCAGTATTACAAGTGTGGTGTTGGACTGCCACTGGACCGCTGCATCCGCCACGGATCCAGAATCCCACAGTGGTTGTTCAACAGTCAGGGAGCTGTAATATGCTGGCAGTGCCACTGTGGTACCACTGAGCATATTACAGTTGGATTTCCACCACCTTTTTCAGGGCAGTGAGCCCATCATGAAAAGGGTGGTGGAGAGGCAACAAAGGAGGCCCTAACAGGGCCCCCTGCCACTCCTGGGCCTGTGGGTGCATGCGGTGGAGCACATGTAGTGCCCCCCTGGATTTGCACCACCAGTTCCTGCATGGTGTGGCATATATGCCACACCATGCAGGAAGGTGCAGTTGGCGCTCTGACAAGGGTGGTCTGCACGTTAGGCTCTTCTATGAGCCCAACAGACTGCCGCCATCAGACCACCACAGCACCACCCGCCAGACCAGGATTTAACACCTAATCTGGTGGATGGGCGCACCACGGCTTTGGCGGTCCTACAGTGGACAGCGCATTGGCACCACCTCTGTAGGATCACCAAAGTCATAATAAGGCCCTGAGGGTATGCTGCCACCAATATTGGTGGAATCTGATCGCTTTTCTCTAAGTTCCAGCTCCTTAAGGCTCCTTTCATGGGCCATTTTCTTCTCCTTGGCCTCCATTTTGAACCTTGCCATCTGTATCCTCAACTCCCTCTCTACCTTCTTGTTTACCAACGCCTCTGGGAAAAGGCCATGCGAGAATGCACTGCTTCCTGCTCTGGCAGGGAGTTCCAACTCAGTGGATGGGTCCTCCCCCTCCCCTGAAGGGTGCGCTACAGGGCTGATGTCCAGGTCCTGATCCTGCTCATCCATATCGTCTGCATCATCCTGCTCCTCTGTAGCTGTTAGTGACTGGTGAACCTCCCACCAAGCCCTCAGAGATTTCTGCAGCTCTAACATTTTGTTACCCTTCTTGGTGGGGAGTTCCCTCTCCTTGCAGAACTGTTTAATCTCAGCCACAGTGCAATTTTCCAAGTTTGCCAGCTCGAATTCCATTGCTGCACGTATGGTAACAGACAGTTAGGTAGTAGCAATAAGAGTAGATTTTGAATATAAAAAAATGGTCTCCGATTATTTATATGGGATGGTAGTGTAACACAAAAATTACTGTATGGCACTACACAAACACAAGTCCAAATCTTCACAGCTGAACACCAGTGTAAAAAATTGGGTTACTGGTTGCCTGGGGTGTGAACCTTGGTCAAGAAGGAACCACAATCCTTGTCAGGGTGAGGCACAAGCCAACCCTAAATTAACCTGTGCTCAACCTCCTGGTAGCTTGGCACAGAGCAGTTAGTCTTAATTCAGAGGCAATGTGTAAAGTATTTGTGCAACACTTCCAACAGTAGTAAAGTGAAAATAGCATACTAAAGGAATCCCACACCAGATTAGAAACATAGAGCATTTGTTAACAAATAAACAACACCAAAATGATAAACATCCAATCAGTATAAACAGAGATATGCAGGTTTAAAGATTTCAGTGAAAATAGCGCCAAAAAACAAAAAGTGCCAACTGTGGATATCTGGTCGTGCCAACCTGGATAAAGTCACAAAATCAGGCTGACTGCAATGGAGTGCAGAGCAGCTCGAGGGATCCAGTCAGGCTTGTTGAACAAGAGTACTTTAAATCCTGGAGTGTTGCAGTGTTCTGCCATGAGGATACATTATGACCTGGAGGTGATGCGTCAGTTCCGATGCACAGTCCTGTGTCATCTTTGAGAATTACGTCAATGAGGGCTTGCGATGTGAATTCCAGCATTAAAGATGCATCACACAATCAAGACGATGAGTCAGTTCTGAGGAGCTGTGAGGCCGAGGTGCGAGAGCCTGAGCTATAGTTGAGGCTCCCGTCGATGAAAGATGTGAGGGTCTGTGTCAGGCAAGCTTCATACTGGCTGCAGTTCCAATGCAGCTGCGGGGTCGATGCAGACTTGTTTGCGTCCGAACAACCCTCACAGCAGAGGTGATGCATCGGTTCCAAAGGCGATGTGTCTAACAGCAAAGGCGATGCTTGGGTTCAGCTGGAGATGCACTACGCTGCGGAGGAGATGCGTCAGTTCTGCTGGAACCACAGATGAGCTGGCAGAGCACCTGCAAGGCCAATTCCAAGGTTTCAGAACTTGGGTGGCACCATTTGGCAGGGTAGGACTCACAGATTGCAGAGTCCAGGTGCTTGGTTCAAGGTTGTTGGAGCCTTCTGTCCTTGAGGTTCAAGTCAGGAGGCCAGCCAACTAGCCCTTGGAGTCACTCTGAGATCTTGGGTTCAGCAGATGCTGGTCCAGACCTTCCCACCCAGACAGGAGGGCAGCAGGCAGCAGGTCAGAACAACAGGGCAGCAGTTCCTTCAGAGCAGCAGTCCAGCAGAGTGGCAGTCCTTTCAGCAGTACATCAGTCCTTCTTCCTGGCAGAGTATCCACAGATCCAAAAGTGTACTGAAGAGGTGGTGTCTGAGGTCTAATATTTATACCTGGTGCCCTTCCTTTGAAAGGTGGGAGAAGCTTCTAGAGGTTTCTTTTTGAAGTGCCCAGGCATCCTGCCTTCCCTGTCCTGGCTGCAGACCAACTACAGGGGGTATGCAGCCCTTTGTATAGAGGCAGTACTCAGCCCACTCAAGTGTAATTAGGGCTGGCCCAGCTCTGGCCTCAGTGAGGTTCCATCCAGGTACACCTCAGCTCTCTATTGTGTTTCGATATCTAGGAGGCATACACAAAGCCCAACTGTCAACTACACTCAGTCATGTGACCCAGAGCTAAATGGCTAAGACAGGAAGATGGCAACTTTCTAAAAGTCAAAGTGTGTGGGTAGATGCACACCTGAGGCGTAAACTTAGTTTAAGAAGTTTTAGGTTGAGTTTAAGAGGTTTTAGGTTGAGGTTCTGCGTGCAACCAGGGCATCGCTGGACTGATCACCAGCGTAATAGAAATGAACTGAGAAAGCGTTATCCCTCTGGGTAACGGCCCCTGTATGCACTACCAAACTCTCATAGGAGGTACATCCAATATTGATCAATGAATAAACCATTGGTAGAAGTCGTATAATGTTTATTCTACATGATGTTGAAAATCAAATTCAAATTCCTTCAGAGAACAATGTCATCATAGACATGTTATTCAGACCAAGTTGCTCAACGCTATGCATTTCGGGCGAACCCTTCATCAGGGGAAATTAAATCGCCATGACGGCACAGTCCCGCAGACTGTAGCATACATTGAGGCTAGAAGCTAGTCGTCCAAGTGGCATTTTCAAAATTGTAATTACCATTAAAGAGGATGTTTCATTACAATTCCCAAAACACCAAACTCGACCTGTCTACCTGCATCCATTTGAAAGTTAACGTTCATTAATTGTAAAAAGGGAACCCCAGTTACCATTCCCAGGTCGACCTTGTTGAGAGGAACTTGAAATGAGCCCTAACCTCACTTAAATTTCCAGTTCTGGAAGCGCCTCCCATTGGTGATCACAGGGAAAATCTCCCTCTCCAAGATGATAGCCCTCCCTTTTGTTATATTATTTTATACATGTACCGGTATACCAGCCAAGGGCATTCTTCAGAGAATTGGATATTATGTTGGTGGAACAGTTATGGGATGATAACCACCACCGAGTCGGCCCTCGCCAAACTCCAATTACCAGTGGGACAGGGCAGGCTGGGTCCCCCTTCATTTGAATCCTTCTATCTGGCGGCACAGTTTCAATGCGTGTCACATTGGTTAGCAGGAGGCAACCTGTATGAAACTGCGACAGAAGATGGGCCCATACCGAGCACTGTTCACCACCAGCTCCTACTCCCCTCTGTTAAATTACATAAATCCTGGTCATTGCTGACATGAGCAGCCTGCAAATGCGTGGCACGGATGATCCAATTGACATGTCATATCTTGCCCTATGCCCCAAGGATTCCCCTACAAGGACTCCCTTGCTTTCCAGGAGCATTCACACTAGAGGACCTGTCCCCTTGGCACAATAGGTCAATCGACACACTAGGAGACCTGTTCCAGGACCATCACTTATTAACGTTCAACGAAGTATGCCAAGATAATGGTATTCCCCCCCCAGGCCAGTTCCTCCTACATAGCCAGCTACTGGCAGTGTGCCACAGGTTGTGGCATACTGTGGATAAGGAGCCCCTCTCACATGTAGTCGTCCAATCATTGCACAATATGGGTGCTGGCGTCATCTGATCACATGGCTATACAAGGTTATCAAGGAACTTACCGGGATCTCCCTAGCATCCCTAAGACAGAAGTGGGAAGATGGCATTGGGCGACCACTACACGACTCAGAGTGGATACAGGTGCTTGACTCACCACGCATCATCTACCGCAACGTTCAATTCAAGTGAATCCAACATACGGTATTGCACTGAGCCTATTTGTCCCAGACTAGACTCAACTGCATTTTCCCTACTGCTAGCCTTACGAGCTTCAGATGCTACTCGGACCTCCAGCATATGCTGTGAGAGTGCCCCGCACTTCCCACTTATTGGCAGGCGGTTCCAAATGTATTGACATCTGTTACAGAATGTACACATCTTATTACGTGAGAGGCACCTGCCTTGGCGGTCTATAAGGGAGAACCACAACATATAGTGCGGGCCCGATTCACATATTTGGCTCTACTGCTTGCCAAGAGAGTTATACCCTGCACTGGAGGGTCTCCCAGGCACCACTACTGATTAAATGTCAGAGCACCCTTCTCCGGTGGGGAGACACAGAAAGCACAAATCCCTCCCATGATTGGCATATCACACATATTCACTATTCCCTGCACATTCCAAATAAGCCCCTCCCAGCGTCTCCCCTGCAATGCCCCTAAAGCCATCTTCCGTTTACCTTTAACATTGGTCATACTACCTGCTATGACACCTCCTTGGATGTCTTCCCATCTTTCTTACCTCCTCCCCTGACACAATGATCCCCTGACTCTCGCACTGCCACATTAATTCCCGCTACCCCAAATTCACTGTTACAGAGGTACCTATACATACAAATACCATGATGGAACAACACCCTCCTTCAGACACTTGTCCCAGACCACACTGCCACTTCATGCACTCCCTCTTCTAACTGTGGTCTATCTATGATTTACCTCCACCGCCACCCCCACCTCGCACCCATTCTGTGTTCTACAACGGACTCACCCCTAGATTGATGTGTTTGTATTATCTTATGCCAATCCTGATAAACGTGTTATGTTGATATCAAACTGTCATATCATATTGTACTGGTAAAATGCCTCAATAAAACAAATTTGGAAAAAATTAAGGCAACTCCAATGTTATTAAATGGGAGAGACAGGCCTTCTAGTAGTGAAAAACAAATGTAAGAGTTTTTCAGTACCAGGACATGTAAAACATAAAAGTACATGTCCTACTTTTTGAATAGACTGCACCCTGCCCACTGGGCTGTGCAGGGCATACCCTGGGGGTGACTTATCAAAAATTAAGGTTCAGGGCTGGCAAAAGGTTTATGTTGCCAGGTCAAACTGGCATTTTTAAACTGCACATACAAGCTGCAATGGCAAACCTGAGACATGTTTAAAGGGCTACTTAAGTGGGTGGCACAATCAGTACCACTCGCCCACTAGTAGCATTTGATTTACAGAACCTGGGTACATGTAGTACCGTTTTACCAGGCACTTACAAGTAAATTAAATATGCCAATATGGTGTAAGGCAATTCTACCACATTTACCGGAGAAAGCACAAGAAATTTAGGACTGGTTTGCAGTAGTAAAGTGAGCAGAGTCCTGAAAGCAAACAAAAGCGGGTTCAGAAAATAGGTGGGTGAAGGCAAAAAGTTTGGGAATGATGCTGCAGAGAGGGCCAAGTCCAACTGAGGAAGTAACTGAAAAAGAACATATACAAGTAGGTGACTGTAGCAGTTTACTCCAGATACGTTTGAAAATGGAGACCCTGGCATATCCTCTACTTCTACCTTTAACTTGCTGACTTTTGTGCCTTTCCACTCTTCAAAGTTTTTTTTTCAAACCTACAGCTTGAACATTTTCCATTGATTAGGTATAGATCCAGATGAGGAGTGTTCAGACTTCTCAACTGATTGTACTCTCTAACACATGAGCTGTCTACATTTACTTTGCTCTCATTAAAATCTAACAGAGCAACCCTGAAAGTGACCTAATGCAGGGCAGTGCCACAGAAGAAATACCCTCTTTAAAAAAGGTTTTGGCCTATATTTATCATATTTGCATCCAGACTTAATCCTTGTGATTTATGAATGGTGACAGCATAGGCCAAACACAGAGGAAAATGGTCCCCATGCACGTGGAGATCTTTGATTAAAATGAATCTGGAACTGCACCTTAATATTTGATTTGGCTATTCTATATAGAGTCAAACCTGACCAAGACTGACTCAAACTCAGTTGTATTGGGATATGTGATGAAGTCTAGCACATTTTCCATAGCTCCATTGACTTGACCCTGCTCGACGATCAATTTATATCATAAAATAATCCTGCAGTTCTTATAGAGGCTTAGAGTTGTTTCTATACCAGCTGTATGGGAAACTTATTTCTCTAGTGCATTTGGTTTTTTACGACTTTTTGACACAGTTGTAAGTTTAAACCTTGATACTTCATCTTATCAATAGATGTAAGGTAAACAATCTTCTGCTTTTCTAAATGTAACATTTCTTTAAATTGTGCACACTCAGCTAATGTAGGCACGAGGCACACAATCTGCTTGCAAGAATTTAGGCACTCCTCCATTAAGCTTGCAGCTGTCTTTTTCTTAGGGAATAAAGCATCTAACATATGACTCTCAGGACCCACCTTAGCTTCTTTAGTTACTTCACCTATACTGATATCTTTCAACATACTGCCTTACTCCTCATCTGCAGCCTGTCTCATGTTCCTAGTTATTTCTGCGTATTGGAAATTTAACCACATGTTGACATTTCCAATACTGCCTACAGAGTACCTCATTTGATCATGGAGAGGATTGTTAAAAACTGGCTGACCTTTCACAGGAGTCAGCTGCAGATGGTCACCAAACTCTATGATGTTTTCGTTTGAAAAGGAAGTCATTGTCAGTTCTGACAACCTCTTGCATTCTCGGATGAGTGAAGGCTAGCATTACGTTTGAAACCATGCTAATATTATCAATACTCACGAACTTCAATTGTTTTTAGAACCCTTCACACTTCCTGACAAGCATTACTGGATAACTTGAGGTACTCCGGTTTGTTGTCATGGTCCACTGGCACCATGAGAAGGCTATGCAAAGTAATACCTTTTATGTTGTGTGCAACTCGACCAGTAGGTGCTGTTACAACACATGAACGGTTGCAATCCTTCTTCAATGCACATATACAATAAGCACTTTTATACAAAAACTTTTCCCATTGCCTATCTGACCACTAACACAGAGCAGTATAGGCTTAAATGTGGTGCACACACATTCAAATGTTCATGTATAAATCCATGAACAACTTATGCTGTTAATTGCTGGAACATCTGTATCTGATATGCATTAAGTTGAGCAACCAAATTTTCTAAATCAACAGAGTTTGTCCTCACTTGCTCAGTAGTGTTTTCCACTTCATTCATTGCTATGGCTGCCTCATTTTCAAGAATAAGCTGGGCATGGCAGATCTTGACTACCTCAGCTTAAACTCTGGCGGCTTTGAGAACTGTTTTTGCAACCTCTGCTGCTACTGTTTCCTTCCTAATGATTTAGATCATTGAACTGGTTCATATATGTAATCACTGGAAATTGAATTTGGTCTTTCATTGCACTTAAAGCATCTTCATAGCAGTCATATTGACTTCACAGTTCTGCCTCAGTTCGCCAAGGTTTAAAGACCTGCAAAAGATCCAAGCAGAAGAACTCTTTTTTATCTGCACTTTGGCAACTGAGCTTGCGATGGATGATGAGATTTTCTTTGCTGTGTCTCACCAAACAACCGTTACAGCAAATCTACTAGCTTCAATGTTTTCTTCAACATTGTTTCTGTTTGTGTAGAACTGAACTACTTCATACAGACAAAGGTTCCCTAAGTGAACACTACAATTTGAATAATAAGTGTCCATCATATTAGTTTTGTGTCCACTGCAAACACTAAATTATTCTGTTGAAAATAGCTCTCCTAATTAAAGATAGCTTCTGTATTGGCAGTATGTTTCCAGTCTCCCTCAAGCATGGTACAAAAGTTTGATTTATTAATATGCTATTTTTGGTAGCATTTATTTTCAAGTGAAGTCACTAACCTGTCTAACATTCTTGTAAGAATAACAATGAACAATTTCCTCTTTAGAAGAATGCCTTCTCTACTCTCTTTCTGCCTATGTATAGCTAATCTTTTTTTCACTTGCTTCATAGACCTCATAATGTTTTTTACCATCCTTTTAAGAAAGTACTTCTGACAAAGTTTTAAAACTTCTTATATCTTACAAAAGAATGCCTGTCTCTTTTCCTCCTTTACTAATGTAGCTTTTGATGTTGGCAGTCCTTGATTCTTAGAAACACCTTCATCACTTTTTTTTAGTTTTCTCAACCATTTCTTTTTAGATGTACATATTAACTCTCTTTAATACTTTATGCAGGATAAGAAATAAGAAAAAAAATCCAAACAAAGAGATACATTCCATTAATTCACCTAACAATTACTTTGAATGATCAATTGTTTTCGGCAATTCCATTAGTTGTCCCAAAAAACCTTCTACTCTCTTGCCCATAGCTTGACCCTTGCATTGATAGAGGGCATTCTGTATATGAAAGATGACAGGAAAAAAAGCTCTCCTTTGATAAAATGTGGGCCCCTTGGCATCAACCCATCTAGATGCTATGCATTATCCTTGCAATTTTAATAGCTATAAAGAGAATTTCCTCATATAGCTCTTATATTGCCTATATTATTAAAGCCAAAAATTATAATTTCTGTGCATCTTGGAATCTTTTTACTAATTATAAACCTTACAAAATTGAAGATTTCACCCCAAAAACCCAGTAAAACCGAATATTCAGAGAACATATGTATTATTCCCAAATCAGTTAATCTTTTTCCCCTATGTCCCCACTTAAATAATTTTAAGGGCTTATAGTATGGAACTTAAAATTACTATCACTGTATTTTACATTACCTTTAACCCCTTCAGTGCTTATAATGGAATGGTTCCGTCATGAGCACCAGTGCTCGTTAGCTCATGACGGAACCATTCCGTCATGAACACACGCGCACTAAATCCCTCTGCTGTTAACAGCAGAGGGATTTCCTTTTTTTAAATTTTTGCCTCGGGAGGTTGGGGAAGAGCTTACCCAACCTCCAGAGGCATTTTGTTTTTGTTTCAATGCAATGACGATCGCGTGCATGGCGCGCTGACGTCAATACATTGAAACTGAAAATGAAATGAAACTGAAACTGAAACTTAGTTTGTTTTAGTGCTTCGGTGCTCGTGGGGCTATCTCAGCCCCAAGCACCAAATCACACGGGAGAGGTATCGTTGGAATGGGGGAGAATCTACCCTTTCCAGTGATATCCCTCGCTAGTGAATCCCTGCTTGTGGATCGCCCAGGGAGGTCGATCCCCAAGCAGGGATCCACCCACTAGACACCAGGGAGGGGAGAGCGGCCCCTTTGGCAAAGGCCTGTGCTCCACCCATATTAAAATGGTCATAGTCAGTCTTTCTGTCCTCCCCGGGGGGGAAGATGGAGGCAGTAGCCCCCGATCTGCCCCCCCGGGGAACAGAAAGCCCATTATTAAGCCAGGGATTTTTTTCCAATGTTCTGGGGTGGGGTCTGCTCAGACTGGGCATGCCAATGCCCCTACCCCCCAAAAAATGCCACAGTCCTTCTGCGCCCTCAGGAGGCAGATGGGGGAAAAGCCTCTCATCTGCCCCCCTGGGGGGGGGGGGCAGAAAGCCCACTAGCCACCAGGGATTATGTTTTTTTATACATAGGGGTGCAGGGATTATGCTTTTTATACATAGGGGTGGGGACTGTCCAGGATGGGCATGCCAATGCCCACACCCAATATAAAACTGCCACAGTCTGTCTGCCCCCCCCGGAGGCAGATGGGGTCAATAGCCCCTTATCTGTCCCACCGGGGGCAGAAAGCCCACTAGGCACCAGGGATTATGTTTTTTTATTATACATAGGGGTGGCGGCTGCCCAGAATGGGCATGCCAATGCCCCCACCCCTCCAAAAAAATGTTACAGCTTTCTGCCTCCCCCAGGAGACAGATGGGGGCAATAGCCCCTGATCTGCCCCGGGGGAGCAGAAAGCCCACTAGGTGCCAGGGATTATGCTGTTTTTTGCATACATAGGTGTGGGGGCTGCCCAGAATGGTCATGGCAAAGCCCCCACCCCCTCATAAAAACGGCCACAGTCTTTCAGCCCCCTCTTGGGGCAATAGCCCCTGATCTGCCCCCCCTTCAGGGCGGCAGAAAGCCCATTAGGCACTTACCTTTCATTTGCAATGTGCCTACCTGTAGATTTTGGGCCCTAGTGCAGCCGGCACCCAGGGAAACCTAGCAAACCTGTACGATTTTGAAACCTAGACACCTAGGGGAATACAGGATAGGGTGCCTTGTGCGGCTCTCACCAGGTTCTGTTACCCAAAATCCCTTGCAAACTTCAAACTTTGTAAAAAAAAAAAAAACTTTTCCCTCACATTTCTGTGATGGACAGTTCTGAAATCTGTGGGATGCCAAAACCTTCCACCTACCCAGCATTCCCCAAGTCTCCCGATAGAAATGGTACCTCAATTGTGTGGGTAGGCCTGACAGGAAACAGCCCAAAAGACAACATGGACACATCACATTTTTCCAGTGAAAGCTGACCCTTTTTTCACAATCAGCCTAGCTGTGGATTTTGCACCCTAGCTCTGCCGGCAGTGAATGAAACCTAGCAAACCTGTACATTTTTGAAAACTATACGCCATGGGGAATAAACGATGGGGTGACTTATGTGCCTCTCACTAGCTTTTGTTTTCCAGAATCCCTTGCAAACCTCAAACTTTGTAAAAAAAAAAAAAAACATTTTCCTCATATTTCTGTGTTGGAAACATTTGGAATCTGCAGGGAGCCACAAACATCCACCCACCCAGCATTCCCCCAAGTCTCCTGATAAAAATGGTACCTCACTTGTGTGGGTAAGCCTAGTACCCGCGACAGGAAATGGCCTAAAACGCAACGTGGACACTTCACATTTTTCCAGTGAAAACTGACCCTTGATTTGCAATGTGCCTAGCTGTGGATTTTGGGCTCTAGCTCAACCGGCACCTATGGAAACCTTGCAATCCTATACATTTTTTAAAACTAGACATAAGGGGAATCCAGGATAGGGTGACTTGTGTGGCTCTCACTAGGTTCTGTTACCCAGAATCCCTTGCAAACCTCAAACTTTGTAAAAAAAAAAAACATTTTTCTCACATTTCTGTGATGGAAAGTGTTGGAATCTGTGAAAATCCAACAACTTCCACCAACCCAGCATTCCCCAAAGTCTCCCAATAAAATTGGTACCTCACTTGTATGGGTAGGCCTAGTACCCGCGACAGGAAACGGGCCAAAACGCAATGTGGACACCACATTTTTCAAGTGAAAACTGACCCTTTTTTCGCAATGTGCCTAGGTGTGGATTTTGGACCCTAGTTCTGCCCGCACCTAAGGAAGCCTAGCAAACCTATACCTTTTTGAAAACTAGACATCCAGGGGAATCCAGGAGGGGGTGACTTGTGTGGCTCTCTTCAGTTTCTGTTACCCAGAATCCCTTGCAAATCCCAAACGTTGAAAAAAAAAAAAATTCCTCATATTTCTGTGATGGAAAGTTCTGCCACAAACTTCCACCCACCCAGCATTCCCTAAAGTCTCCCAATAAAAATGGTACCTCACTTTTTTGGGTAGGCCTTGTGCTCACAACAGGAAATTGCACAAAATGTACTGTGGAGACTTCAAAATTATCGATTACAAAAAGGCCTGGTTTTGCGAGTCGCAAAACACACAAGATGATGGACGGAATGTTTACAATGGCAAATATTCACCCCCAGTCACAGATCTGGGTTTAATCCATCGTTATTTTGCTTCACCACGCCACCCCAGTTCAGACATGGCCATATGCAAATCAGTCTTGACCCTGTGCCTCATGGGAACAGCCCAGACCGAACTGCCAAGCCATGTCTTCCCTGGACCGGAATCAAGCATCCTAGGACCGGTTTCGGGCATTCAGCCCTCATCAGCCAGGATAGCCTGACTCCAGTGGCGCAGTGAGCACGGGACCCACGTCTGGGCATACCCTTCCCACTTGGGGCGAATTGCAAAACACACAAGATGATGGACGGAATGTTGCACAATGGCAAATATTCACCCCCAGTCACAGATCTGGGTTTAATCCATCGTTATTTTGCTTCACCACGCCACCCCAGTTCAGACATGGCCATATGCAAATCAGTCTTGACCCTGTGCCTCATGGGAACAGTCCAGACCGAACTGCCAAGCCATGTCTTCCCTGGACCGGAATCAAGCATCCTAGGACCGGTTTCGGGCATTCAGCCCTCATCAGCCAGGATAGCCTGACTCCAGTGGCGCAGTGAGCACGGGACCCACGTCTGGGCATACCCTTCCCACTTGGGGCGAATTGCAAAACACACAAGATGATGGACGGAATGTTGCACAATGGCAAATATTCACCCCCAGTCACAGATCTGGGTTTAATCCATCCTTATTTTGCTTCACCACGCCACCCCAGTTCAGACATGGCCATATGCAAATCAGTCTTGACCCTGTGCCTCATGGGAACAGTCCAGACCGAACTGCCAAGCCATGTCTTCCCTGGACCGGAATCAAGCATCCTAGGACCGGTTTCGGGCATTCAGCCCTCATCAGCCAGGATAGCCTGACTCCAGTGGTGCAGTGAGCACGGGACCCACGTCTGGGCATACCCTTCCCACTTGGGGCGAATTGCAAAACACACAAGATGATGGACGGAATGTTGCACAATGGCAAATATTCACCCCCAGTCACAGATCTGGGTTTAATCCATCGTTATTTTGCTTCACCACGCCACCCCAGTTCAGACATGCCCATATGCAAATCAGTCTTGACCCTGTGCCTCATGGGAACAGTCCAGACCGAACTGCCAAGTCATGTCTTCCCTGGACCGGAATAAAGCATCCTAGGACCGGTTTCGGGCATTCAGCCCTCATCAGCCAGGATAGCCTGACTCCAGTGGCGCAGTGAGCACGGGACCCACGTCTGGGCATACCCTTCCCACTTGGGGCGAATTGCAAAACACACAAGATGATGGACGGAATGTTGCACAATGGCAAATATTCACCCCCAGTCACAGATCTGGGTTTAATCCATCCTTATTTTGCTTCACCACGCCACCCCAGTTCAGACATGGCCATATGCAAATCAGTCTTGACCCTGTGCCTCATGGGAACAGTCCAGACCGAACTGCCAAGCCATGTCTTCCCTGGACCGGAATCAAGCATCCTAGGACCGGTTTCGGGCATTCAGCCCTCATCAGCCAGGATAGCCTGACTCCAGTGGCGCAGTGAGCACGGGACCCACGTCTGGGCATACCCTTCCCACTTGGGGCGAATTGCAAAACACACAAGATGATGGACGGAATGTTGTACAATGGCAAATATTCACCCCCAGTCACAGATCTGGGTTTAATCCATCGTTATTTTGCTTCACCACGCCACCCCAGTTCAGACATGGCCATATGCAAATCAGTCTTGACCCTGTGCCTCATGGGAACAGTCCAGACCGAACTGCCAAGCCATGTCTTCCCTGGACCGGAATCAAGCATCCTAGGACCGGTTTCGGGCATTCAGCCCTCATCAGCCAGGATAGCCTGACTCCAGTGGCGCAGTGAGCACGGGACCCACGTCTGGGCATACCCTTCCCACTTGGGGCGAATTGCAAAACACACAAGATGATGGACGGAATGTTGCACAATGGCAAATATTCACCCCCAGTCACAGATCTGGGTTTAATCCATCGTTATTTTGCTTCACCACGCCACCCCAGTTCAGACATGGCCATATGCAAATCAGTCTTGACGCTGTGCCTCATGGGAACAGTCCAGACCGAACTGCCAAGCCATGTCTTCCCTGGACCGGAATCAAGCATCCTAGGACCGGTTTCGGGCATTCAGCCCTCATCAGCCAGGATAGCCTGACTCCAGTGGCGCAGTGAGCACGGGACCCACGTCTGGGCATACCCTTCCCACTTGGGGCGAATTGCAAAATACACAAGATGATGGACGGAATGTTGCACAATGGCAAATATTCACCCCCAGTCACAGATCTGGGTTTAATCCATCGTTATTTTGCTTCACCACGCCACCCCAGTTCAGACATGGCCATATGCAAATCAGTCTTGACCCTGTGCCTCATGGGAACAGTCCAGACCGAACTGCCAAGCCATGTCTTCCCTGGACCGGAATCAAGCATCCTAGGACCGGTTTCGGGCATTCAGCCCTCATCAGCCAGGATAGCCTGACTCCAGTGGCGCAGTGAGCACGGGACCCACGTCTGGGCATACCCTTCCCACTTGGGGCGAATTGCAAAACACACAAGATGATGGACGGAATGTTGCACAATGGCAAATATTCACCCCCAGTCACAGATCTGGGTTTAATCCATCGTTATTTTGCTTCACCACGCCACCCCAGTTCAGACATGGCCATATGCAAATCAGTCTTGACCCTGTGCCTCATGGGAACAGTCCAGACCGAACTGCCAAGCCATGTCTTCCCTGGACCGGAATCAAGCATCCTAGGACCGGTTTCGGGCATTCAGCCCTCATCAGCCAGGATAGCCTGACTCCAGTGGTGCAGTGAGCACGGGACCCACGTCTGGGCATACCCTTCCCACTTGGGGCGAATTGCAAAACACACAAGATGATGGACGGAATGTTGCACAATGGCAAATATTCACCCCCAGTCACAGATCTGGGTTTAATCCATCGTTATTTTGCTTCACCACGCCACCCCAGTTCAGACATGCCCATATGCAAATCAGTCTTGACCCTGTGCCTCATGGGAACAGTCCAGACCGAACTGCCAAGTCATGTCTTCCCTGGACCGGAATAAAGCATCCTAGGACCGGTTTCGGGCATTCAGCCCTCATCAGCCAGGATAGCCTGACTCCAGTGGCGCAGTGAGCACGGGACCCACGTCTGGGCATACCCTTCCCACTTGGGGCGAATTGCAAAACACACAAGATGATGGACGGAATGTTGCACAATGGCAAATATTCACCCCCAGTCACAGATCTGGGTTTAATCCATCCTTATTTTGCTTCACCACGCCACCCCAGTTCAGACATGGCCATATGCAAATCAGTCTTGACCCTGTGCCTCATGGGAACAGTCCAGACCGAACTGCCAAGCCATGTCTTCCCTGGACCGGAATCAAGCATCCTAGGACCGGTTTCGGGCATTCAGCCCTCATCAGCCAGGATAGCCTGACTCCAGTGGCGCAGTGAGCACGGGACCCACGTCTGGGCATACCCTTCCCACTTGGGGCGAGTTGCAAAACACACAAGATGATGGACGGAATGTTGTACAATGGCAAATATTCACCCCCAGTCACAGATCTGGGTTTAATCCATCGTTATTTTGCTTCACCACGCCACCCCAGTTCAGACATGGCCATATGCAAATCAGTCTTGACCCTGTGCCTCATGGGAACAGTCCAGACCGAACTGCCAAGCCATGTCTTCCTGGACCGGAATCAAGCATCCTAGGACCGGTTTCGGGCATTCAGCCCTCATCAGCCAGGATAGCCTGACTCCAGTGGCGCAGTGAGCACGGGACCCACGTCTGGGCATACCCTTCCCACTTGGGGCGAATTGCAAAACACACAAGATGATGGACGGAATGTTGCACAATGGCAAATATTCACCCCCAGTCACAGATCTGGGTTTAATCCATCGTTATTTTGCTTCACCACGCCACCCCAGTTCAGACATGGCCATATGCAAATCAGTCTTGACGCTGTGCCTCATGGGAACAGTCCAGACCGAACTGCCAAGCCATGTCTTCCCTGGACCGGAATCAAGCATCCTAGGACCGGTTTCGGGCATTCAGCCCTCATCAGCCAGGATAGCCTGACTCCAGTGGCTCAGTGAGCACGGGACCCACGTCTGGGCATACCCTTCCCACTTGGGGCGAATTGCAAAATACACAAGATGATGGACGGAATGTTGCACAATGGCAAATATTCACCCCCAGTCACAGATCTGGGTTTAATCCATCGTTATTTTGCTTCACCACGCCACCCCAGTTCAGACATGGCCATATGCAAATCAGTCTTGACCCTGTGCCTCATGGGAACAGTCCAGACCGAACTGCCAAGCCATGTCTTCCCTGGACCGGAATCAAGCATCCTAGGACCGGTTTCGGGCATTCAGCCCTCATCAGCCAGGATAGCCTGACTCCAGTGGCGCAGTGAGCACGGGACCCACGTCTGGGCATACCCTTCCCACTTGGGGCGAATTGCAAAACACACAAGATGATGGACGGAATGTTGCACAATGGCAAATATTCACCCCCAGTCACAGATCTGGGTTTAATCCATCGTTATTTTGCTTCACCACGCCACCCCAGTTCAGACATGGCCATATGCAAATCAGTCTTGACCCTGTGCCTCATGGGAACAGTCCAGACCGAACTGCCAAGCCATGTCTTCCCTGGACCGGAATCAAGCATCCTAGGACCGGTTTCGGGCATTCAGCCCTCATCAGCCAGGATAGCCTGACTCCAGTGGCGCAGTGAGCACGGGACCCACGTCTGAGTCACCTACGTGTTGTGTCAAGGGCTTGGCAGTTTTATTAGCAAATGTCTTTCTTTGCATTTCTGCCTTCCAAATGTAAGACAATGTGTATAAGAAGTCATTTTGAAAAATGTCCTCTAATTCACATGCTTGTATGGGTATCCACAATTTCAGAGATGTGCAAATAACCACTGCTTCTAAACTCTATATTTTGTTCCCATTTCCGAAATATATAGGTTTCCATGGTACCTATTCTTCACTCTTTATATTTCACCAAATTAATTGCTATATACCCGGTACACAATGAAAAAACATTGCAAGACGCAGCTCAGTTATTGGTTCTGGGTACCTCGGGTTCTTGGTGAACCTACAAGTCCTATATATCCCAGCAAAAGTAAGGATCCAGCAAATGTAACAGTATGCTGCTTTAAAAAATCTGCCACACTTAGAAGAAGTGACAGGTGAAACTTTTGGCACAAATTGCTGTTTTTTTAACTCAATTTCAATATTGTTTCATTTCAATTGTTAGTTTCTATTAAAAAAACCTTGAAGGATCTACACAAATTACCCCTTGCTGAATTAAGAATTTTGCCTACTTTTCAAAAATGTATCATTTACTGGGATCCAGGATTGCTTTTACAGCCATTTCTACCCCTAACTGGAAGGAGGTTGAAAGTGCAAAAAATAGGAAAAATAAGCTATGTCCCAGTAAAATGCCAAAACTGTGTAGGAAATTTGGGTTTTCTGGCAAATGTCTGCCTGTTCCTGAAAGTTGGGAAGATGGTGATTTTAGCACCACAAACCCTTTGCTGATACCTTTCGCAGGGAAAAAAACAGACGCTTTCTTTTGCAGCACTTTTTTCCCAAAAACAATTGCTGTATTTTGGCCAAATTCTTGGTCCCCTCCAGGATAATCCACAAACCCTGGGTACCTTTAGAATCCTCCAGATGTTGGAAGAAAAGGATGCGTGGATACCTTATGTGGACAAAAAGTTACAGGGGCCTAAGCGCAGACTACCCCAAATAGCCAAAAGAAGGTTTAGCACCGGGGGGGGGGGGGGAGGCCTAGCAGCGAAGGGGTTAGAGTGTAGGTTGAAAATAGAGGATGAATCTCTTTGTGACACACTCAATATAGGACAGCTCTGAGGATCAAAAGGAAAAGAGAGTTCATCTCTTGCACCTGCACATCAACCAGAGTTAAACACAGCTAGCAAATGTCATCCACAAGATATATCTATCTCAGGCCTCAACTCCTGCATGTTATCAAATTGAAGCTTTTTTTTGTTGCAAAAATATATAGAGGCAACATCAACCATTGGTTGTACTTCATGTAAACTGTCTACAGCCTTTCCATCAACAGCAAAGACCTCTGTATTAGATTGCAACACCTCAGCCTACAACTTTCTTGAGAAAATAAGACATAAGAAGATAAGGGAAGGACTTCTTGTCCCACTATTACCTATGGGTGGAGACTAAAAAGATCCCCCCTTCTTTACATGTACATACATATTTGTGTTCCCCCCATAGGTCCAGCGAGCCCAAGTTGCAAACATCAAGTGATGAAGCTTGCTATTTGGTCCAAGGAACTCCCACCAGAGCACATGGGGGTCCATGGTGAGTCCAGCAGGACTTACAGAAAAACTTTGATTGGGATCCATTATAAACATGACCTGTGAAGAATTGTGCTATCCATGGTATAATTATCCTGCTGAAAATTACACTGCATGTGTGTCTGAAGTAAGTGGACTCGCCATGAACCCTTCTGTATAATGCGCACAACGTGATTTATTATGGCTTGGCCATTCTCATCTCTTTGATTGCATTGAGAGACCTAACTGCAAAGGGTCTAATACAGGTCAAAGCATGTTTAAAGTAGGGACTTGCACACATAATGGAGTGTGGGTGTCTGGAGGGAGTGACTCATCAATAGGACTTCTATGGAAGGCATAGGTATGTGTAGTAGGGGCTTGGCCGCCTCATGGGGCATAGGTGTCTGGTCGGAGTCTCCTCTCCATAAAATCTGCTGTACAAGGCACATGGTGTGCCTAGTATTAGCTTAGCTACCAAAGGGGGCTGAGTGTTTGGACGGACTGCACTGTCTGTGATAACTTCTGTACAAGGCAGAGGGTGAGTATAGTATATGCTTGTTTACCCATATCATTTTTTTTCCAACAAGAGGAAGACTAAGTATGTGGATAAGTAGAGCCTTGCATGCAGTGAGTTGTCCATGGATGAGATTGTTTAAACTAATACTCGGCTATTCATATTAAGGAAAATGCAATATTAACCAGCACAGAAGCCTTCAGTTATAAGACCCTTCTCCCTCGGCCAGTACTGTACAGCAGTTTCCTATGCAACCAACTTAGATCTAAATACAAGCACAACATCAATTTAAAGGTTTACAGAGCATAGTCAGCTGTACAATGCTTTTAAAATTTTCCATTGGCAGTCCACTTGTTCTGTTCGATATTATAACTAAATAGCAGCAACCACTGCCCTTGGGTCTCCCTATTATCCAATCACAAAACAAATGACAGATTACCTAACCTACTGTTTTACCTCAGTAACAGCAAGCAATCAGATATTGAAAAAGATATTGAAAAAGGCTTTATTAAGAAGACCATTGTATGTGGAAAATATATAATTGTGTATTCTTCATTCTTCTTAATGGCAATAATACACACGTTGTCAGCGCAGCCAAAGTGCTTCGTTCATTCCAAGGGATTTTATCGGGGCTGCAAAGAAATGTGTATAAATATTATTTAAAATAAAGTACATTTAAAGCTCCGATATACAAAAAATGCAATTTCATACATCATTATAGCGAGAGACAAATATCATCAGTTGAACTGAGATAATGCACATAAAAAATGCTATTACCTTCTTTTATAGAAAAATTCATATATAACAGTTTTCATTCACAAAACTCGGTTCAAAAATGTTTTTTGTTTGCATGACAATAATAAAATATAGGAGAACCCATTTATTTATCTCATTAATGATTATGAATTCTTTCACTGTTTTGATATTAATTTTTTTTAACAAAATATTTTATACAACATCTAACTTTTATGCATCCCCCTCCCATGTCATACAGCAATAAGCAAGTGGGAAAAACTTCAATGTTCCTACTTGCATCAATTAATGGTATTATCATACACAAAATACTTGCCGTACAACTTACGTATTTTCAAATGTCCATTCACACTCACATGATAAAAATCTCAAACTTGTAACTGTTCCTAGTGAATGCTCAATATCATAAAATATCATTTTCATAAGAATTCCCTAGATTTTTTTCTGTATAGATTGATAGTGGCCCTCCACACAATTGTGAAAATGAACACCTCATGTATTGACTGTCATAATTAAAAAATATATATATTAATTTCAGTCTCATATCCCAAAATTACCAAAGAGCTATTTTTTCCTGAGCAAAACACATCAAAATGTCACAAATGCATATTGAACACATCAAATCCAATGCCCATGTTCTATTGCCAAATCTGTACTCCTAGTTAAGCTTAGTTACCTACAGTATGTTCCAATGAAGGCTCTGTAGTATGTATTGTAGGTCCATTGTTGACATCTGCTAAGTTAGCATAAGCTTCGCTGCCATGAGGCTGCTTTTGCGCACGACACTGCATGCATAGATTTTGCAAGACTCTGTTTGTGCTCTTTTATCTGAGAACTGTCTGCTTTTCGCGTTCTCTGCTGTGCTCTGAGGTTTAGTCTGCACACGATGTACAAGGTCGATCAACAATGCCCCTTGTTATTCTGTTCTGGTCAGTCCCTCGCACCTAGACATAACATGACACACAGCTGCACTACTGAAAATCGTATGCTTTAATATTGCAAGCAACACATGTGGTGCAGGCACTTGGAGAGATTCCTTTCCGGAGAGAAGAGCTGTGCTTGTCCTGAGATGTAAACCTTTCATCTAGGCCTTGAGGTATGGGGTCTGCTTACAAAGCCCAGAGGTCTTCTTTTTATAATAAACTATTTCTTACCACGGGAGGGTGGTTAGGTATTGTAGACCTTTTCCACTGTCTTTACAAAATGATATCCCCGTTTATATTCTATGGAATTGTGACAATGCTGACTATATTGTGTTTATGCATTTTGCTGCTAGTAATGGCACGTGTACTGTACCATAGAGCGCGTTAGTTGAAATAAACATTTTAAACTATACCGTGACTCTGATTACTCGCATTGTGGACAAGTATGAGTGAGTGAGCGAAAGAGTTGTCTGGCTCCCGCGATTCCTGAGAGAGTGTCATGTTCTGGGTTGTCTAATCATTGGTAGCTTCGCGTCGGAGAACGAATGAGACACTATAGCTAGTCGGTTTGGGATTTTGGGTACTAATGTGGTAGGTTGGTACACCCCTATTCACTGAGGTCCCGTTTTCCTGCGCATAGTTCTGTATACGTGCAGAATCCCTGCAACATGGCGCCGCCAACGTTTGGTCTGGTTCTTATCTGCGAGACGCTTGAGCAGTGCTTGTGCTTGTCCACAATCCCCTCACCTCTGTTTCCGGAGACAGTTGTGACGGTTTAGCCTCCTATATTGATGTTTTTATAGGTTCTTTCAAGCTTGAATTTTTAAAAAAGGTTTCCCTTTATATTAAACCCATTATTGTGCTGCCGTACTCTAGGTTGTTTTTCTTTATTTACAGTTATGGCGGTCCAGATTCCGGCCGCTAATAGGGCAGCACTCACGGCTTATTTGACTCAGTATGGAGTCCCTAATGCTGGTGTTGCGCTGATTTTTGTAGTAGAAGCGGATGCAGCTTACCGCTTCGAAGTGTTTTATTCTTGGGTCACCTTTCCGGCGGTGGATGGAACAGATAATTTGTTTCACGAATATACCGCTATGGCCCTTCCTAATGCTTATCAGCCCTATCGGGCTCTTGAGGTTCCGCTTACAGCTTGGCAACACCAAATTTAGTTTAATGGCGCCCTTCCTCACCCAATAACGCCGGTACGTTTAGGTCCTTTATCGATAGATGGGGCCACGTGGCCCGTTTTGGCTGGGTATACCCCACACCCACGTCGTTTGACAACGGCGACGCTTGCAGAACTGCGCGTATTACATACGTCTTTGATACGCGTGCATAGAGCTGTTATACAGTTCATGTCGCGCAACTTTCAGGTGGGACCACCTGGAGTTGCTGCGCAACGTGCGGGACCCGGTGGTTGACCATCAGTCCTGTTATGGTAAATTCAGTAATGGGCAAGCATCCACAAAATAAGGATGAATTACCTTATTGGCTTGCTGAAAAATTTGGCCAGATTGAGGCTGTTTTTCCCAACACATCTCCTGTGGAGAAACACAGGATATTGACTATTAGTTTGCCAAAGTACTTACTTCCCGAGTTGGCTGATTGTAACACCTGGGGCAAGGTGTTTGCAGCGGTATATTCGAAGTGTTTCGGCACTCCTTCCATGACTGTACTCCCTACAGTGATTAAACGTGTTCAAGACGAACATTGAGCCGAAGCGGCTGTGGAGCTGGGGATGCGCTTGGTGGGGGTGTTCGACGTGGTTGCAGATATGATCCTTGCAAATGTCAAGGGCGATGCGGTAAGCTTTCAAGTTGCAAATCGCTTAGAGGCTGTGCCTGATGCAGACAAACCACGTGAATTACCGAAAATTATTGCAAAGGCTTATAAGACTATAGGCCGCAATAGTTTGGGGGTTAAGCCTTTTACTCAAACGCAAACTCAATCTCAAACTACACAAAAAGTCCAGACAGATAAAGATGGACGCCCGTTCTTTCCTAAAAAGAACTGGAAAAATAAAAAACAGGGGCAGCAACAACAGAAGCAGGGTTCGCGTGCTGGTTCACCGACACCTGACACTTCTGAGCGTACTTATGACTTGCGCGAGATGAAGTGTCCTTCTCTCTCAGAGTAATCTAAACAGGAATACAAAGACAAATGCAACATATTTCATTCATTCATCCAAACTTATATTGTCACCATTAATAACTGTTGTAAGTCACTCTTACCATACCACAAACTATACCACGTTAACAACGGTGAAGCAAACAACAACTGTTCAAATGTGTCAAGCTTATTTACCTTCAGCATTCTTCCGAAACAGAAACTTTTCTGCAATGACATATAATAAGTTGTTTATTATACAACCTTATTGTGACTACAGATTGTTAAAATGATACACAATTTCAATAGTTATCATTTGTAGTGTTACCAATATTGGGCTAGGATTGGGGTGCCTGGATGTTTGAACCAGACCAATGACACAATATTGTGGTAAACAATATCATAGACAAAAATATTGTATCAAAAACATCCTTTACCACAATATTGTGTTTCTATACTTATAATGGAAATGACAAACATATTGAAAAAATATTGTTGGCAATAATGCTGTCAAAAAACATACAAAATATAAATTTCCTGATATATATATATATATATATATATATAGTTTAAAGTAGTAGTATCTTTACAAGTGCGGAGTGTCCACACATAAAAAGATAGGTCTTTTTATGTGCAGAGACTCCGCACTCATAAAGGTACAACTCGTAAATCACTTTGGGCCTGATTCACAGAACTAACTTACGTCAAAAACGTAAACGTAAAGTTAGTACTTTTTAGGTATTCCCAGAAGGGCCTGATTCACAGAACTAACTTACGTCAAAACGTAAACGTAAACGTAAAGTTAGTACTTTTTAGGTATTCACAGAAGTTAGTAGTCCTAACTTTAGGACTCCTAAATGCCTTCTGTGAATACCGAAAGTCTTAAAGTTAGGATTTTACTTAACTTTACTACTCCTAAACTGAGAAAAATCCTAACTTTCAGACTTTCGATATTCACAGAAGGCATTTAGGAGTCCTAAAGTTAGGACTACTAACTTCTGTGAATACCTAAAAAGTACTAACTTTACGTTTACGTTTAAGTTTACGTTTACGTTTTTGACGTAAGTTAGTTCTGTGAATCAGGCCCTTTGTGAATAGCAAACAGTTGTAACCTTACACAAAAGTGTAAGTTTACCTTTGTGAATCAGGCCCAAAGTATTTTAAACATTATACCTTTAACACTACTTACACCATTCACACATACTACCAAAAATACCAAAAATATTTTCCTGCCACATTACATCTACATCCGTTAACACACTTTCACACTCCATCTGCTTACATTTCCACACTCCATTGCACGCCACTACACTCTATGCCCATCCACGCTACACTATTACACTCTACACAACTCCACTCTACGTCACTCCACTATATGTCATTCCACTCTATGCTAATCCACTCTACCCCACTCTACTCTACACCCCTACATTGTATGCTGTTGCACTCTACAACTACTCCAGTGTATGACACTCCAGTGCATGCCACTACACTGTACACCTTTGCACTGTATGCCACTCCACTCTACCCCACTTCAGTGTACACCACTGCCCTGTACGCTCTTCCTCTGTACGCCACTGGACTTTACTCCACTCCATGATACGCAACTCTACTATGCTCCACTCCACTCTACGAGAAGCTACTGTACGCTATTAGTCTGTACATCACTCCAATCTACAGCACTATACTCTACTCCATTCCACTCTATGCCGATCCGCTGTGCCATACTACACTCTACTCTATTACACTGTGCCACACTCCACTCTACGTCATTCTACTCTATGCTATTCCACCATATGCCACTCCACTCTGTCACTACACTGTACGCCAGAAACACTCAACATTATTCCACTCTACATCATTCCACTGTATGCTACTCCACTGTATGCCACTCCACTTTACATCACTACACTCTATGCCACTATACTCTATGCTATTCCACTGTAGGCCACTGCAATCTACAACATTTCAATCTACGCCACTCCACAGTATGCTTTTACACTGTAAGTGACTACAGTCAACTTACTACCCTCTACACTGCTCAACTCTACAACACTCCACTCTACGGTATTCCACTCCACAACAGACCACTCTACACCACTACACTGTATGGCACTCAACTCTATGCCACTCCAGCCTAAGCTTTTCCACTGTATGCCACTACACTGTACCTCACTCCACTCTATGCTACATAAAACTACTCCACTGTACGGAACTCCACTCTACGGTATTACACTTTAAACCACTCCACTCTAACCGACTCCAGTGTATGCTATTCCACTATGTGCCACTCAACTCTGCGCCACTCTATGCTGTTCCAATGTTCTATGCTAGTTCACTCTACAACACTGCACTGTATGCCACTTCACTTTCTGCCACTCCACTGTATACCAGTCTTCTCTGAGCTATTCCACTGTTTGCCATTTCACTGTACACCACTCCAATGTGTGCTATTCCACTGTATGCTGCTCACCTGTACAACACACCAGTCTCTGCCCCTCCACTGTACATTACTACACTGTACCCCAATACACCCTATGCTATTCCACTCTATGCCAGTCCACTCTACAACACTCCACACTAGGCCACTCTAATATACACTATTCCACTGTACACCACTCCACTTTACACCACTCCACTCTACACCACTCAACTCTACGCCACTCTATTCTATCCCACTCCACTCTACACCACTCCACTCTACACCATTCCACTATATTAAACTCCAGTCTACACCACTGCACTGTATGCCACTCCACTATGCGCCATTCTACTGTACGACAATCCACTATACGCTATTATACTGTACATCACTCCATCTTACACCAGTCGACTATACATCACTTCTCTCTACGCCAAACCATTCTCCCTACTAGTCTCTACACCAACTCCACCATATGTCACTCCATTCTAAGCCACTCTACTGTACACTATTCCATTATATGCCACTTCACCCTACATCACTGCACTGTACACAAGTAACACTCAACATTATTCCACTCTACATCACTCCACTCTAGGCACCTCCACTGTACAATACTACACTCTACGCTATTCTATTGTATGCCTCTCCACTCTACAACACTCCACAGTATGCTCTTTCACTGTACACCTCTACAGTCTACCCCACTATACTGTACCCCGCTCCACTCTACATGCCATTCTTTTTTTTTTTTTTATATTTTATTAGCCACAAAATCAAGTCACAAACCATTGTTTCAAATAAAGCACAGAAAAGAGCATAAAATATCAAAAAAAGTCGAAGCTTTTACAAATAGGTACAAACACAAAATTAACTTTGAAGTTAGCAAAACAGTGATAAAACAGTAATACTACAAAATCAGCTAGTCCCACCGCAAGCTAGACCAAACCCTCTCAAATTTAACCAGTGAGGGTCGGCCCCTGGTCTTTGCTAGAGCGAATTCCATTTCATAGACCCCCCTCAATAACAACCAAAATTCTGATACTTTGGGACTCCTTGTTTCAATCCAAACCCTGGCAATACACAATCGGGCACAAACAATAAAAATTGAAACTAAATATTTAGATACATTGCCCGAATCTGAAACTGTCCCCAATAAAATTTCCTTTTCTGTTAGTTGAGTATCCTTCCCAAAAAGATTGCTAAACTCTCGAGTGATCTTGCACCAAAAGTACTTAAATTTGGGCAAGTAACAAACATGTGTCGCAGATCAGCAGCGAATTCATTACATTTGGGACAATGTGTCTTAGATGAACCATGGGACCCAACCCATTTTGAGATAACCCTGGGAGTATAATACAACATAAACATGATGCGATGCTGTTGCAGTTTCAAGTTGATTGAGGTAACCGCGGTGTTAATTAAGGCCAATGATTCAGAAACCTCCTCCAAAGTAATATCCACAACAAAAGTCTGATTAAGTTTAGCTACAATCTGTAGGCCGTCATCAGCCGCAGCAGCTAAAAATCTTTGGTACACTTTCCCTATGAACCCCCGCCCTGAAATCGTATAGATAGCCCGTAGATCTTCTGTTGTGCGGGGCAGGATTAACAACCCTTTCCCTTGAAGGAAGAAATTCCGAATTTGCAAATATTTAAAAGCATGATTTTAGGTCCTTTTCATCCCTTCAAAATGAATACAACATGCCATTCTACAGCATTCCACTCAACAACACTCCAGTCTATGCTACTACACTGTACACCACTCCACTCTTCGCCACTCCAGTCTATGCTACTCCTCTGTACTCCAATACACTGTACCTCACTGCACTCCATGCCACTCTACTGTATGCCACTGCACGGCACTCCACTCTATGCTATTCCACTCTACGTCACTCCACTCTATGCTACTCCAGTATACACTATTCCCCTGTAGGCTGCTCCAATAGATGCCATTCTACGCTATTCCACAGTACGCCACTACACTATACCTCACTCCACTCTAGGCCAGACCACTCTAGAACACCTCACTACACATCACTCTACTCTATGCCACTCCACTGTACTCCTCTGCACTCTATTCTACTTTACATCACTCCACTTTAAAAACCTTCACTCTAAGTCACTGGACTTTACACCACAACACTATATGCCAATCCACTCTACACTATTCCACTGCATGCAATTCCACTGTATGTCACTCTAATATATGGTATTCTACTGTACGCCACTCCACTGTACACCACAGCACTCTACGCCACTCTACTCTATCCCACTCCAGTCTATGCCATTCCACTTTATGCCACTCCACTGTACACCCCTCAACTCTATGCCACTCCAGTCTATGCCACTGCACTCTACGCCAGCCCACTCTACACTACCCCACTGTATGCTATTCCACTGTACGCAGCTCCACCCTCACCACTACACTCTACTGTATTCAACGCTAAACCGCTCCACTCTGTGGCACTCCACTGTATGCCACTCCACTCTACGCTATTACACTGTATGCCACTACACTGTACAACACCCCACTGTACTCCACTCCACTGCACGACACTCCACTATACGCTATCCCACTCTACACAACTCTACTCTATGACACTCCACCCTATGTTATTGTACTGTATACCGCTACACTCTACCTCACTCCACTGTATGCCTCTCCACTCTAAGCCATTGCATTCTATGCTACTCCACTGTGCACTATTACACTCTACGCCATTCCACTGTTCCCACTCTACTGTATGCTATTCTACTGCACGCCACTCCACTCTACACCACTCTAATCTATAACACGCCACTCTACGCTATTCCACTCTATGCCATTCTACTGGACTACACTACAGTTAATGACATTCTACTCGACGACAGTAAACTCTACGATTAAAAAAAAATAAAAAACCTAAATTCAATGAAAAAAACAAAGGTTGAACCTTTGTCATAGTTAGAAAAACTTTATTTATTCTTTCCTATACAACCAAACTTAAAATACACAAACATTAAAAATTCTTCAGTTATACCCTAAATAAACCATTTACGGACCACCTTTAAATTAATATAACCATATTTATTCTTTAGCTGCAAGCAAAAGTTAAAGTACACAAAAATTTAGATTTCAAAACTTATACTGATACCTTTAATTTATAATTTACCCATCTCCTTCAAATTAATATAACTTGTTCACCTCCATACTCAGTATTTTTAACTCGGTAGCCACACTACATTGACCATAACTCACCACTCTACCATGCACTGTGTTCTCACAAAAGATTTGATTTGCAATGTCATAACTATTCTTGTAAATACTATTATTTTCAATGGTATAAGTGAGATAATATCAACCGGTATAAGCAGTGCAAGGAGAAGGCGCAAATTATAGTTAATTTAGTGTGGCTTCTGAGTTGAACACATCTTGTATGGAGGTGTGCAAATTATAATAATTTTAAGCAACAGTAAGGAAACGTTTGGGCTTCAGAGGGGCTAAATTTACTATTCCCACTCCAGTGTAAGAAATAGTATGGCAAGTGCTGAATTTTGGAGGGATTAGATTTGCTATTCAAACTCCAGTCTAGCCAACATTAACGAAAGTCTTTGACTTCAAAAGCATTACATGTATGAATAATCTTATTTATTTAGTATACATTTTAAAACACTTAATATAAAAGATTATTAAATTACACTATATTGAAAGATATATATCTAGTATACATATATATATATATTTGCAAACATTGAAAAAGTAATATATAAAAAAAAAGAAAGAAAGGAAACAATTGAATTATATATATATGTATATATATATATTTTATTTTTTTTGTACCTTCTTTTTTATTTTTTAATGGAAATAAAAAAACAGCAGCATCTTTCTTATCTCAAAATTGATAATTCATATTACTAATTCATACAAATGACTCTTAATACATACTAATTAATAAACTTCATAGGAACTTCACGCAGTTAATAATTCATGATAAAGTTTCCTCAAACTAATTGAGAAATATTTAAATAATCAGTAATAAAAACAGTATCCCAATGCCAGATGGTCATAAAGAATTATTCATAAGATGTCCAAATATATATTCATGGCCACACTATAAGAACTGAGCTATTGGATTATTAAAATACAATGCTCAGCAGTACTTAATTCATAGCTTCCTTACTCTAATCCAGACACCCTCTGCCAGATAGACCAAATTTTGTTAAAACGCTTGATAGCACCTACTCTCTTAGCATAGAGATGCGCATGTCGATGCACTTTATCCATCTTATTACGCAACTGATTCAAAGTTGGTATTTTTATTGACTTCCAATTTGCCAAGACCAAAGACTTAGCAACCAAAGATGCTATAAAACAAAGCTGATTCAATTCGGTAGTCAAAATATGAGTACTTTGCGGGAATCCAAAAGTGCTCCCATCGAATCCGGTAGACTCATTCCTTCCGCCCATTTACTTATTTCGCTAAAGATCCGAGTCCAGAACCCATTCAGTTTAGGGCAGGTGAATAACATATGAAGCCAGTCTCCCAGCTGAGGTCTGCATCTAAAGCAAGAGGGATCAGCAGCAGGGTACATTTTTTTTTTTTTTACAGGGGTGTAGTAGAGCATCCATTTACAATAGAAGCTCATACGCTTAAAGTTGGCAGCTTCGAATAGTTTTTCTACTAAAACAATTATAATAATCCCACTGTGCCTTCGTGATCGTACAACCTGAAATGTTACTTATACTATTAATGTGCTTGGATATTAATTTTAATCCAGATTGTTGATGCAGGATTCTATACCTGTTACCTATTCCCTTACGCCGTGAAACAAAAAAAGCTTGTCCTATTCTCTCCGCCGTCACGTTCAGCTGGACCAGGTTACCTGAGCACAAATGCTTAATTTGTGTATAGCTGAAAAAGAGTGTTGGACTCAATGATCTATGCTCGCATATAAGTTTTTGCCATGTGATAAAGCCATTATTGTGAAAAAAATCCCCTAACGTACGGAATCCAATGTTTGCCCAACGTGTCAATGTAGAATGCCCCAAACTCAAACCTAGACCAACACATCACTCTAACTTAATTTGAGGGTGATAATGTGGGATCTTGTATTCTCGCCAAATATAATTTCTGTGTTCTACTACTATTTGAGGTGTCTTATAGCGCACACGTTTCGGTAGTCTTGGAGTTGTAAAAAAAGGAAGCCGGATCTATTTTTGATATTTTTAACATAATGTATAGAATAGATAATAATTATCTACATCAGCTATATTTCTGGATGCAAAACTCAGCCAGTTTATGAGTGTGGCCTGATAGTAAGTTCTCAGACAAGGAAGAGCTAACCCTCCCTCCTCTTGAGATAAGGAAGGTACTGACAGCTTGGCCCTAGGTCGCTTTGACTTCCATATAAAAGACTAAATCTCACCTCCCAAAGCTCGAAAAAAAGCCCTTGTTAGCTTGATTGGTACATTTGAAAAGCAAACAAAAATAGCGGTAATAAATTCATTTTTATAAGCGATATACAACCAATAATTGTAGAAGAAAGATTTGTCCCAACAGATTAAGTAATGCACAGACTTTACTTAATAAAGTAGCATAATTTAATGCATATAAATCACTATATATTTGTAGTTACCTTAATCCCAAAATAGCTAATCGGACGTATAGCTGAAAAAGACCCTTGCATAGTGATTGGTAATATCTCAGGGGGGCTGTTAATTGAAGCTTCAGATTTTACTTGATTAATTGTATGGCCTCCTATGGCCGTGAACTCAGAAAGTCTTATTAAAAGCTCGATGAACATTATCCTTATCTGCCTTTAAATATAAAACCTTATCATCCGCATATAGCTTATGTTTCGGTGCGCCATTAAGAGGTAGTTTAATGGATTGATCTGAGTGAAGAGCACAAGCCAATGGTTCTATAAATAGCGCAAACAATATGGCTGACATCCGGCATCCCTGACGAGTACTACGACTAATACTTATTTCTCCCGCTGGTATATTATTAATCACTATGGTTGCCTTGGCCTCTGAGTGTAACATTCGTAAAATCGACAGAAAACTAGATGGAAAATCAAATTTACGAAAAATTGCAAAGAGTACTTCCCACACCACCTGATCAAATGCTTTCTCAGCATTAAACATAATGGCAGTGGCTTTAATATTCTCAATTGAAAAATATTCTATGGCTTGTATTAAAAAATTTGTGTTTGAAGTTATCATTCTCCCAGGAAGAAAGCCAGTTTGGTCTCGATGAATAATATTTTGTGCAGCAGCATGTGACCCCTTTCGCCAAATTTTAGTAAACAGCTTATAATCACTACTAAGGAGACTAATTGGGTGGTATGAGTTTGGATCAAGTTCTGATTTCTCCTTTTTTTTTAAAACTAATTACTATAGACTCTGAGAAGGAACTGGAAACACTGCACCCTTGCAAAATCAGATTAAAGAAACAAACCAAAAAAAGGTGCTAATTGTTGAGAAAAAGCTTTATAAAATTTGGCCGTCAGACCGTCTATATATATATATAGCAGCGCACATCCAAGCCACCTTATCCAGAGCATACCTTTTGGTGAGATGTTGCGGCTGAAACGCATATGCAGTAATAAGGAAGATTTGTATGAGGCTCAGATGGCCAGTAGGAATAGATTCCTAGCAAGAGGATATTCACCAAATTGTATTGATAGGGCTATCAAAAAAGTAATGAAGTAGGTAGGGAAACCCTCCTTGATAACACAGTCAAACTGAATTGATCTGATAGAGGAGATGAAAACACATTCAGGTTCATTTTCAAGTTCAGTAAGCAGGGTCGTACTATTAAGAATGTAATTAATAGGAACTGGCCAATTATATTGGGAGATCCTGTTATTGGCCATCTCCTCCCCAAGAAAGCAGCCATAACATTCAGTAGGGCACCTTCGATGAGGGATACTTTGGTGAGAAATGACTTGGAGGGTCCAATCAAAGGTACTTGGCTCAGTCAACGTAAGGGTTTTTAAATGTAAGACTTGCAAGGCCTGCCATCAGGGTATCAATACTACTACCTACAAGACACCATTTAATTCAAGAGATATCCCTATCACCAAGTCTCTGTCCTGCAAAACGGATCATGCCATATATGTGCTGGAGTGCCCCTGTGGGCTTAAATATGTAGGCAGTACCATACTACATGCTCACAAGAGGGTACTCCAGCACATGAGGGCGATTAACAACCGTGACCAAACATATCCGGTAGCCCGACATTTTGAAGAGAGTCACAATGCAGATCCCACTTTGTTGAGATATTTTATAATTGACAGTGTCCCTACCAAAAAGAGGGAGGTGATAGAGTTAAAGCCCTCAGACAATTGGAAACAAAATACATTCTCAATTTAGATACCAAGTATCCGGGGGCCTTAATCAAACTGAGGATTTATACACTTGTCTCTAGAATCAAGCCAGACAGTTTCTCAGCAGTAGGATGAGTACAAGTAGTTAAAATAAGTTAAAAGCGGTAAAACAAACTACAAATAATTAGTTTGTGAAGTGGAAATGCACTAATAGTCATTTGAAAGAGAAAAGACAGTACAGACATTATGTCTATGAATAATTATTTCGAGTTTCCGCTTCCAGTCTCCTTGTTTTTATTATTACACATAGTTTTAGGTATTTGATGATTATGGTGACACATTAGAAGTGTTTGTTTTTTATGGCACTTAGCACTTTATCTATTTGTATTTTGCACTGATATCACATTCCCAGTTGAATTGTTTGCCAATGGGGCTGGCGACTCCTTTAGTACTGTATGCACAATAGCACTTTAATTGCTTGCAGGAAACAAACAACGCAAGGTATTTAGACCTAGACATGTTTTCAACATTTTACATATAGGAATGTTTTATCTTATTTATTATTATGAGATTTGTAATAATTGCTTCCTTTGAAAAAACAATACATTTTGTGTTTTTTAAAAAAATGAATATTTTGCTTTTACAGTGCATTGCATATGTCTGATTTTAAGATTCTTGATTTTTCTTAACATCATATGGTTTTAGATATTTATTCAGTTATTTTATCTAGTTAATTGACATATAAAACCATTAAGTAAAAATCTAGTCATTGTTAAGTGAGGTTCGCCATTTCTGTGCAAACAAAACTGGGTATTTGGCACTTTAAGAGAATTTACAAAAAATGCATTTAATGGTACCTCCTTCTGTGCTAGCGCGTCATGTGATCAAGATCCTCAGGGATCGAAACGCGTCATGCTGTGGAGTTGTGTGGAGCTGAATAAAGTTTGATTCCACATCCATGTTCGGGTCCGTACTCCGTTTTTTCGGCGGTCAGAGCAAGAGACCGCAAAAGGAGATTCACCGTATATATATATTACCTACTGGCGGTCGCCAATAGGAAGTTATAGTTAGGACCTAGTTTCCATAGGAAAAGCGTTTTTTGATTTGCCAATATCTTTGGCGCCGTTTGACGAAACTTCGCGAAATTTTCAAAACTAATGGTTCGCTCAGGTCAGCTCCTGTTTTGAAAGTTTCGGGTTGATTTGTCAAGCGGGGGCCGAGAAAAAAGGGGGGTCCCAAAACTCGTTTTCTCCATGTTAAGTTCCATAGGAAACTTTAGACAAAGCTACAGCCCAAACAGCTGAACGGAATTACACCAAATTTGGCAAAAAGGAAGCTCTTGGTTCAGTAAGCGTTCTTTGTTTTAAATGGTGTAAATCCGTTCAGTAGTTCCTGAAAAATTCAAAAATAAAAAAATATCGATATCTGGTGACCGAGGAGGATTCGCGAACCCTCCAGAGCACGAGCTTGATTCTGATTGGCTGCCAGCACTTCAAACCAGAAAGTGTTGGTAGCCAACTACTGAGTCACAAGAATTTTTTTTTTAAATGAAGAAAAGGGGGCAGGGTAAAAACACCCTGACCCCCTAGGCGTGCTCAGGGGGTCACACAGGGACCCCCAGGGCCCAAAAAAGCATTTAAAAAAAAAAACGAATCACCGGGATTCGCGCTGGGTGCACGACTCTGGCCGGAAAAAAACCCAATGAAGCGCAGGCTTCCGCACTTCATTTTCTAGAGGCCCCCGGGTGGGCCAGGTCCCGGGGGCAATGCAAAATTATCATGCGGGGGCCCATGGGGGCCCCCACATCCCCGGGGACCGCCACCTCCCTGGGGCTTTGCTCATAATGTGCGGGGCACACGGCCCCCCCGCAGCCTCGGGGACCGCCACCTCCCCAGGGCTTTTTTTGAAAAACTGCGTGGACAAAGCTATACCTCTCTGAAGAGCTCTAACGAGAGCGAAACACGTGTCAGGGGTTGCTTTTATTCATTCCAGGTTGGCTTGGATGGTATTTTACCAATCCAAAGCTGTAATACTGTGCCTGGAGAGGTAAAAGGCTTTGGCCATTTTACAGCTCGGCAGGGATAGCACTGTGCTAATCCTATGCTTAAAGACTTTGCTGTAAAAATGGCAAAAGACTTTGTCCCTTTCTATCTCGGCGTGGATAGCACTGCGCTAATCCTATGCTTAAAGACTTTGATAGAAAAGCAGACATTTGAGGTGAGCAAATTCAGAGTGTCGCTGGTGTTGAGAGTGCTCTTACTGGAGCTGCTTTCCACCTAAACTTGAGAACTACCCAGAGTTCTCTGCTTCTGTATTTGCATATATATATATATATATATATATATATATATATATATATTTATATATATATATATATATTATCTACTGGCGGTCGCCAGTAGATAGTTATAGTTAGGACCTAGTTTCCATAGGAAAAGCGTTTTTTCTTTTCCCAATAACTTTGGCGCCGGATGACGAATCTTTACGAACATTTCAAAACTAGTGGGGCGCTCCGGTCAGCTCTTATCCTGAAAGCTTCGGGGTGATTCGTCAAGCGGGGGTCGAGAAAAAAGGGGGGTCCCAAAACGCGTTTTCCCCATGTTATTTCCCATAGGAAACTTTAGACACGGCTACAGCCCGAACTGCTGAACGGAATTACACCAAATTTGGCAAAAAGGTAGCCCTTGGTTCAGAAAGCGCCCTTCTTTTTAAATGGTGTAAATCCGTTCAGTAGTTCCTGAGAAATTCAAAAAATGGAGGTCAAAAAATCAATTTCCCATAGGAAACTTTAGACACGGTTACAGCCAAAACTGCTAAACGGAATTACACCAAATTTGGCAAAAAGGTAGTGCTTGGTTCAGAAAGCGCCCTTTTTTTTAAATGGTGTAAATCCATTCAGTAGTTTTCGAGATATTAAAGGAAAAAAATCTTTATATATCTGGGCGGGACCTAACTACACAAGCACCCGCTTGGCTCTAATTGGCTGCCAACACTTCAATCCCGGAAGTGTTGGCAGCCATCTTGGTGCAATGCTGTTAGAAATGGGGGTCTCTAGTTGGCAAGGGCTTGCACCTTTGTCCAAGTAGGGACCCTTTTTCCTAGTCAGGGTAAGGGAGTTACACTCCTAAAATAACCCCTGCTCACCCCTTGGTAGCTTGGCACGAGCAGTCAGGCTTATCTTAGAGGCAGTGTGTAAAGCATTTGCACAAAACCAACAGTAATGCAATGTAAGCACTACAAACGGACACCACACCGTTGCAAGATAACTTCTTCTTTGCAGGAATATTTCAAAAACAAAGTTCGTACGAGTCGGTAGCTCCGTCCGAGTCTACCGCGATGCTGAAAACCACAGAATCTAACAGTTCCAGCCGACCGCGTCGATACGGGCCAGCAGAGTCGTGAACAGACTCGGTCACAGTACCTTTTCTCGTTGTGGCGGGCACGGAGTGTGCGAGCCGGTCGGCGTATCGTCGCGGTTGCGGTGCAAGATGGAAGCGGTGCAGGGCGCGGTGTCCTCCAATGCGGTGCAGGCAGCGGCTCGGTGACAATCGTGCAGACGGAGTCGGTGAGTCCAAGGCGTGCGGGGCAG
>CAWUFW010023900.1:0-68090 GCA_963921515.1 Calotriton arnoldi | reverse complement strand
GTTTTCCGGCCTGAATCGGAATCGGTCCCTAAACTTAAATGATTTACTATTCCCACTCCAGTTAGTATTAATTTGGGGTAGGTGTTGGACACTAAACTTAATTAATTTACTATTCCCACTCCAGTTACTATAAATTCAGGGGAAGTGTTGCACACTAAACTTAATTAATTTACTATTCCCACTCCATTTAGTATTAAATTGGGGTAGGTGCTGGACAACAAACTTAGGGGGTCATTACAATAGCGGGCAGATCGCCACCGCCCATATGGCGGTGGCGATCCACCCGCCATTTTCCACCGCCCGCCTACCATTTACCCCCCCGCCAAATCACGATGGCGGTGGGGACGCCGGCGGACGGAAAGACCGTCCGCCGGTTTTCCGCCGGTCGTACAGGCGACCGTGCGGAAAACGGGTTTAATATGGTGGCGGTGTTTGTGAGACACCGCCATCCACATTAGGATGTAGGCGGTGAGGAGCCTTTTCATGGCGGCATTTCCGCCATGAAAAGGCATGCGGTATTCGCATTTGGGGGCCAGTTGCGGGCCCCCAGGATGTTGGGGGTGCACATGGGGGGTACATATGGTACCCCCTGCATTTGCATGCACAAGGTGGCAGGCAACGCGCGGTGCCTGTCACGTTGTGCATGCAATAGCACAACGTGCATTTTGTACATTGCGGCGGGTGCTGCTGACAGCACCGCCCGCCGCAATGTACAAAATGCGGGATGCGCCCGCCAGTGTGGCGGGCGCATCCTAATGTGCCTGGCGGGACCGCCGCGACTTCGGCGGGCGGTCCCTGGCTCCGTTGCGGTGGCGGGCGGACAAAGTCCGCCCGCCATCGTAATGGACCCCTTAATTAATTTACTATTCCCACTCCAGTTACTATTAATTAGGGGTAGGTGCTGGACACTAAATTTTATTAATTTACTATTCCCACTCCAGGTATTATTAATTAGGTGTAGGTGCTGGATCCTAAATTTAATTAATTTACTATTCCCACTCCAGTTAATATTAATTTAGGATTAGTGCTGGTCATTAAACTTAATTATTTAACTATACCCACTGAAATTACTGTAAAATAAATGGAATTGCCAGACCTTTAAAATATTTTTTTTCTTTTCCCATTAAAATTACTATAATATGACTAACTACACCATACATAAAAAATGTCCGTATTTGACAACACCTATAATAAATTACTACACTATATGTAATAAATTTCATTATTTTTATAATTTATAAAAACAAAAATATATATTTTTAAATATTTATGTTTTATTAAATTTAAAATATCACATATAATATATTATCTACATAAAATACCTAAAATCAAATATTTCAATATTAAATTTTAAAGATTTTTATAAATTTATCTCCTAGATTAAATTTTTAAAAAATTTACACATTTTATTTAAATTCTAAAGTTTTCATTCTTAACAAATGAAATATTAAATAATTTCCATTTATTATATTACATTTTCTTTCTTTTTATATTTTATTTATTTATAATACACAATTCAATATAAATATTAATAGATTAATAATGTACACTGTATACACAATTTTTTTTATTTTAGTAAATATTTTTTTTTCTTTTTAATATTCGAAATATTTCAACAAAATGTATAAAACTGTAACCAACATTATATCCTATAAACACAACTCCAAACTGATTAAATACATTCAATATACAAATAAAATATAACCAAATTGAGTATAGAAACTTCCAATTTTTTTGACATTTCATTTAATATTTTTTAAACACTCCCCACCCTTATCCACTAGAAACTCAACATCCCACTCCTAAAAAAATTATTTCAAAATTAGATATAATATTTCCTAAATTATAAATAAAAATTTCGAAGTTATTATACATTTAAATACATTATTTTAAAAACACTCCCCACCCTTATCCCCTATAAACCCAACATCCCGCTCCCAAAAAATATTTTTATAAATGTAAAAATGTATTTGCTAAATTATAATTTTAAATTTCAAATTTATTATAAATTAAAAACAATTATTTTAAAACATTCCCCAACCTTATCCCCTATAAACCCAACATCCCGCTCCTAAAAAATAATTTTCTAAATTCAAAATTATATTTTCTAAATTAAAAATTAAAATTTTGAACTTATTTTAAATTTAAATCAATTATTTTAAAACACTTATCCTCTATAAACCCAACATCCCGCTCCTAAAAAATATTATACCAATTTATTTTTTTATAACATTAACTAACTAATATACTACAAACAAACTCTAAATACATTAAAATATAGTACAATAACGATATTTTAACATAACGATATTTTAACAGTCGATATTACAAACTTCGATATTTTTAACAATACTTAAAATTGATATTTTTAAATCGATATACATAACATCGATATTTAATACTATTGATATACTAAACTCGATATTTATGTATATCGATATAAAAATTTCGATATTATGTCTACTTACCGGGTACCTCAGTACAATATACTAGGGACTTATAAGGGTACCCCAGTATGCCAATTGTGGGGTGTACTTAGGGGTCTATTAGTATAGCGGGCGGATCGCCACAGCCCGTATGGCGGTGGCGCTCCGCCCACCATTTCCCACCGTCCGCCTACCATTTCCCCCCCGCCATATTACGATGGTGGGGGGGACCCCGGCGGACGGAAAGACCGTCCGCCGGTTTTCCGCCGGTCTGACAGGCGACCGGGCGGAAAAGGGCTCCAATATGGTGGTGTGTCTGCAAGACACCGCCATCCATATTAGGATGGTGGCGGAGATCAGCCTTTCCATGGCGGCGTTGCCGCCATAGAAAGGCATGCGGTCTTTGCTTCTGGGGGCCCGTTGCGGGCCCCCATGGTGTTGGGGGGGGGTGGGGGGTGCACATGGGGGGTACCTATGGTACCCCCCTGCATTTGCATGCACAAGGTGGCAGGCACCGCGCGGTGCCTGTCACATTGTGCATGCAAATGCTTGACATGCATTTCTGACATTGCGGCGGGTGCTGCTGACAGCACAGCCCGCCGCAATGTTAGGAATGCAGGATGCGCCCGCCACTGTGGCGGGGGCATCCTAATGCGTACGGCGGGGGGCAGCCGCACCTATGGCGGGCGGTCCCTTTAGCCGTTGCGGTGGCTGGCGGACTTTGTCCGCCCGCCATCGTAATAGAGCCCTAAGTACTTACCAGAGAGTTTAGAGGGGAGAGCACTGTCACTGGGGTCCTGAATAGCAGGATCCCAGTGAACTACAGTCAAAACACACTGACATCAGGCAAAAAAAGTGGGGCTTTTAATATTTAACACGCCGCAGGTAGCGTTTTTAACTCCTCTTCTCCACTCTCACCCTCTGCTGCCACACACCAACAACTCCCTCTTTCTCCATCAAATTGCCACCAGTGTGACGGAGGTAAGTTGTGGTGGTTCTGGTGAATTGGGGGAGGAGTGGAGATATCTGTCTTCAGAGGCCAGTCACTGTAACACAAAACTCTTTTTTTGTTGATCACATAAAGGTGTGGCAGCAGCTGCACGGTCAAATCAGACTTAATGGCAACTTATACTAACACAAAGAGGGACAACCTATCCGAGAATGAGAGAAAAAAATAATAATAATAATACTTTAGAATACAAGGTGGCAAGATAGAGTAGGGGAATGGGGGAGACTTTGTGCCAGGAGGAAGAGTGCAAATCAGGAACACAATAGATGGACAGCCCCTCCCACGTTCCTTCGCTTCCTCTTCTCTCCACCCCGATGCAAAGCTCAGGTTTGGCGGTGAGATTTAAAGAGAGAAGTGCAATAATTTTGTGGAAGCCCCCATTATTTTTAACTATTGACATTTGTTTTGATCGCATGCATCCTGTAGAATGTCCAAAGAGTTTGAGGTGGTTTCACTCAAGAAGACAATATGCCTATAGTGTAAAGCTTTAGCATGGAAAGCACCTGATTCTTCTTCAGTCCACAAACAGGGCAGGAGGATGGTACAATAATGAATGGTGTCTAGGCACTACTCATCCCACTCACTTTCCACTTACCCTTCATTACAAATGAGGACATACCCAAATCGCTCCCTCACCCATCCATGAGGATCAGAAACCATGAGGAATAAGAAACTAGGCATTTCAGCAAATCCGAGGCAACACTCATGAAAGTTTAATGAGAAAACAGTATAGCGCAGGTGAAATCAAATATCAGCAGCTGCCAAAACAGATGTCATCACATGCAATGCAGATCCGTCAGGGATCAACAAGCAGTAATGTACCAAAAAAGGTAAAGGGAGAAGTCCAAGTAGCAGCCAAGCACATCCAAAATAGGAACAGCAGCAGGTGACACTCGAGAAGCTGCCACCTTCCTAAACCAGCAACGGATGAGCCACACCAGCCACAGCATCGGCCCTACTGATATGTTATGTGTTGTTATGTTATGTGTATTTGTAAAGCGCACTATCACTTGCAAGGATATCCTGGCACTTAATAAGTGTGTATGCCTAGACCTGCCTATGGTAAGTGGGTTAATTGAAGAAACCAGGTCTTCAGCTTCTTGTGGAATTCAAGGAGAGGAGAAGGCTCTGATGTGGAGTGGGAGGTCATTCTAAGCTTTAGGAGCGACATAAGAAAGCACGCGTCCTCCTGATCTGGTTCTGTGTATGTGTGGGATGTGTGCGAGTAGAAGCCATGCAGAGCAGTGGAGTCTGGGTTGTTGGTAGAAGGATATGTGAATTGTGAGGCATGTGAGGCCTGAGTTGTGTGGTGCCTTGAATGTGTATGTGAGGGGTTTGAATTGAGCGCATTTGTGTATCGGTAGCCAATGTAGTCCCCTGAGGCGTGGTGTGATGTGAGTTCTGTGTGGGATGATTAGGATGAGTCTGGCTGCCGAGTTCTGGATAGTTTGTAGTCTTCTAGTGAGATAAGATATCTATCTGATAAGAGACTGAACCCATCTAACTGATAGTTACAGTGGCCGATTTAAGACAATTCCTGCCAAACGCAAGAAACAAAGAGTCAAAGATCCTGAACCCTTTGATCTGTTCCAGTTTAGTACAACCTGGAATACATTCAAATCTTTAAAAACAGCACAAGGGTTGCCCACTACAGCACCAAACAGCCCCACCACCTGGTCCAAATGAGACAAGATGAGACCGTTAGGCAGGAAAGAAGGCCCAGAGCACAGAACCAAAACGTTATGATGGACCTCTGAGATGCAAGCAGAACGAACAGGATAGGCCAATCACACAGCCCTCTCAGGGACACGAATACTGATAAAATACACATATATGTGGAATTTGGCTTTGCATTTTAATATGATTTATTAGCTTCAAATATATTTATAGGTCGAGGTTTCTTTTATTTTGATCTCGTTTCAAAGTAGTTATTAAGTTTAATACTTATTTGCTAAGGGTCAAAATGAAAGGACCTTAGTTGTAATTTAATTTCAGGACAGTCCAATATGGCGCTGATGATATTCAATTCGGGTTAATAACAATTGAACTTCTAGAGAGTTTTTTTATAGTGATTTCGCCTTATTCTTTGTGGGGCAATTGAGAACAATTGGGGGCGTGCAACGTTGTGTGACAATAATAATAATAACTCTTTTGATATAGTAATAGGTGATTCACCATTCATTACCCATTCCAATATGGCGCTGGTGGTATTGGTATTGTAGTCACCTCTTTGCTTTCTGGGAAGGCTTTTTGAATCCCTAACGCGACGAGGAGTCCGTCTTCACCTTATCGGGGTGCGGCACGAAGATACTGTGTTACAGGTATGTGCAACGTTGCGGGCCTTTTTATATTAGAAGTCTGTAGTCTTTTGGAAGCCGGTACTGATATTTGGCCGTGCTTTCTTCTATTGTCTTACAGGATACCCCGTACTGCAGGGACCTGTTGAAATTAGCGGAATTATAGTTTCCGTCCCTGTTTTCAGCGTAATGACACTTTGACCTGGATTTGCTTGTCTATTATATAAGTGGTAAGTGTAGAATATTTTGCGAATTTAATGTTGGTATACGATTCATGTGTTTGATTAGTGTTATGGATAATGTCTTTTTTGCGTTCCCTTACAGGGTCGCGATTGGGGTTGAACAATTTTATTAAAGACTTCGAGTTATTTTTTATAGAGAATCTTTACTTAGACTCAAGATTGAAGATAGAGGTAAGCCTTACCTTGAGAGTTTGGCGATTTGTGATTATGATAAGACGTAATGAATAACTGATGCCTCGTGCCTTGTGTACTTTGAGCTAATTTTGGTTTTTATTAATTTAATCTTTGCAGAAAGGATTGTGGAATCAGATATTAAGGTACCATCCTTTTTACTTGTTACGCATTTGTGTTGCAATGGAGTTTGCAATGCACTGGTGGTTCATTAATAATTAATTGCACATTGGCTAATATTTGGTTTTGTGCCGATTCACTTACACGTAGGTGACATTGTGGAATTGGATGTTTATGTAAATACTGGTTGAACATTCTGAACTTTATTATTGTACATATATTTTGTTTACATATTTTATTTTAGCATGAAAATATGCACAATTTCTTTGTTTTGACTAGTCCCTTGACGCACAAAGGTTATGTTTGGGCCTACATCATGTATAATGTATCTATACAAAACTTTGGTGTATTACAAGACTTTTTGTATTACTTCCAGCCCTGAGGAAGTCGTAGGGTTCATGCCCAAAGACGACGAAACGCGTTGGCGTAAGGGAATGGAAGATCCTGTGTAATAAAGGACCGAACAAGCCCAAAGAAATTGAATTATTTGTTCCTTTATATGTTTGTACTGCTATGTCATAAGTTGCGTGTGCTTCAGAAATTGTAAAACGCTTAGTTCAATCATCGATTGAAAAATTGGGGAATTTGGGTGGATGTTCTCCCTTTTGAATGCACTGCAGGATACGCGTTACTGTTTCTACTTGATTTCTAGTTGTAAATTTGTATGAGCGCCTGAGGACCCGCTTCACCCACTTTAGTTAACTGTTGGTAGAAGGATATGTGAATTGTGAGGCATGTGAGGCCTGAGTTGTGTGGTGCCTTGAATGTGTATGTGAGGGGTTTGAATTGAGCGCATTTGTGTATCGGTAGCCAATGTAGTCCCCTGAGGCGTGGTGTGATGTGAGTTCTGTGTGGGATGATTAGGATGAGTCTGGCTGCCGAGTTCTGGATAGTTTGTAGTCTTCTAGTGAGATAAGATATCTTTCTGATAAGAGACTGAACACACCTAACTGATAGTTACAGTGGCCGATTTAAGACAATTCCTGCCAAACGCAAGAAACAAAGAGTCAAAGATCCTGAACCCTTTGATCTGTTCCAGTTTAGTACAACCTGGAATACATTCAAATCTTTAAAAACAGCACAAGGGTTGCCCACCACAGCACCAAACAGCCCCACCACCTGGTCCAAATGAGACAAGATGAGACCGTTAGGCAGGAAAGAAGGCCCAGAGCACAGAACCAAAACGTTATGATGGACCTCTGAAATGCAAGCAGAACGAACAGGATAGGCCAATCACACGGCCCTCTCAGGGACACGAATACTGATAAAATACACATATATGTCATAAACTCTAAAGAACCATCCTGCAAAAGCTCGACTGGATATGCTCTAGAAGCCATTTAACTAACAGAGGGTCACATGAGGAAAACAAATCTTCAGGGATGGGTTCCATAACAAAAAGCTCTTTAGAAGCTTTAATGATCTCCAACAGGTTTCTCCAAAATTAGCCCACTGCACCAGTAAAGTAGCCAAAGACAAGACCTAGGAAAACTATCTAACAAACATATGGTACCCATAGAGGTCCCCAAGTGAAGTCAGCACCACATTAGAGTTAAATTCAACCTCAGCAAGATTCTTGACCTGCTCTTTCATAGAGATCAACACTTTAGAGCAGTAAGCTGCCTTGTTCATGAACTGATACAAGGCCTTCCGCAGGTATTATCCACATATTCAGTGTAGACCCCAGCCTGCAAAGGAAAGCTGAATCTCAGCAGTTGGTAAAGAGGACATAATGGTAGTCAATGAGACTGTAGAACCCACACACACACACAGAGGTTTCTATCTGTTTGGTGGACACACATCTGCTCATTGAGTTTTTTTTCAGAAGGCTATTCAAGTGCGTGCAGTTAGGGTTCTCTTCCTGCAGCAGTCATGCAAGCAATCTGTGGCAAGGTAATAGCTGGCAGGATAGCGGCTGGGTCTGTCTGACACCCATGTAGCAGTGGGCCTTCAATTACAGGGGGCATACCCTAGTTTGATGTCACATCACCAAATGGTGAGGCATGTGCAGGCCTCAGGGTTCTTAGGGTACTTTCACAGTCAAAAGTGAGACCGCAGAAAATATACGCAGAGGTTGCATAGAGGTCCTCATCTGATACTTGACTCAAGCAGAACGCTGGTCTTTTATGCGGGAGGAACAATGCTGCACTGTAAAAGCGAATTGCACCTGATTGCATCAGGGACTTTCAATCTTGCAACCTCAAATGGAATAGGATTAGATTTCAATCTTGAAATAAAGTTATCATGGTGAACACTACACCAGTGGTTTTGCCACCCAGAGTCTACCAAATGTGTGGCATGTTTACTGTTAAAATTTCGAAAAGTGGAGGCTGAAGCAATTATTTCTGAGAGAGCATAACTAAAACAAGCATTTGCAATGCAATAGGTCTCGCCCTTGGGCCCTTATATGCATTTGGGCATCCAATTGATTCTGTTTAGTTTTGCTTGATCCATAGTTGAAATAATAAACCTTCTGCTCTTTAATGAGCGAATGTGTAGCTTGAGATGACTTGCAGTTCACACAAAAGACAAAGGGACAGTAAGTGACAGAGGAACGGGAGTTTAAGAGTGAGGAGAAGAAAAGCAAGAAGCTAGTGATAAGAGGAAAGAAAGAAGGGGCGAGTGCATTAGAGTTTGCAATGTCTCCAAAGAGGCCTGAACAGCCTAGCATGGAACTGGGGAACCAAGTTTGAGTCCCGACCTCAGCTCAACATCGTATGATTCTGGCGAAATCGCTTAATCACCCTGTGCCTAAAAAAACTGACCCTGTGTAATGTAATCTGGTGCTTATGAAAAGCACTCCGATACCTTTGGGCCAGGTTTGCGCTAAGTAAAACTGCAAAGGAGAGCAAGAGAACACCATATAAAGGAGGAGAGGGTGTAGCACTATTAGCACGAGACAGTGACCCAAAAAGAAAGGAGCACACGTTTAAGTAGTGCATACAGTAGAGTAAAAGTGTTCAACAAAGAGCTTTGATGAAGGTATTGGGATTGAGAGGAAGAGGAATAATAATAATAATAATAATAAAAGGCATTTGTAGAGCGCGCAGCTACCCCAAATGGGGTGTCCCGGCGCTATGGAAGAGGGAAGAGAGAAGAAAAAGGTCGGGAGCAGAAGGTAAGAGGAAGACAGGAAAAAGCAGAGTAAGATAGAAAGATGGTAAAAACCCTGGAGTAATAAAACTGGAAAGAGAGAGAAAACTGGATGGAGGCTGAAAAGTCAAGCACTTGGGACAAGCGAAGAAGAGGGCCAAAGTAGAGTGGAAATGGCTAAAAGGATGGAAGAAGTGACAAAAGCACAAGAGAAACATGAAAGAGTAATGAGGGGGAAGAACGAACTTATTGAGAGGTTTAAAGTGAAAACTATGAGTCAAAAGCGAAATAGGTGTGTGGGACTTGAGGGTGGAGATGAACATAAGGAAAGGGTGGAAGTGAAATGGCAAGAAGGAGTAAGGAATTTAAAGAGGGGTGGGTGTGTTTGAGGGTGCTGTTGTGATGGGCAGACCATGGTAATGGCAGAGGTGCGAGTCTTTATTCGTAAAAGCTGATATACTTATTAAATGCAGACTGTAGGATGTTCAGACGAATCCTTGCAAAATGCATGATGAGCGTTATTCCCTCAGTAGTGTATGTAGACCAGCAAGGCTTTACTGTGGGCAGGCAGTTTAGTGAGCTAACACATGTCTTAATAGGCTGCATCGATATTGCTGAAGCATATTCAACAACTATAACACACATGGTATTGTGCTGCGTATTATTTTTGCATGGAAGGTTTTGTTTGTCTCCTGCATTTTTAAAGTTTAACATTTGTGGTTGTTTGGTTGCAAGTTGTTTACTAGGGAAAACGAATACTTCGATGTTTCTGTTGCTTCAACTTGTTATGGTTATTGAAATGTGAAGCAATGATCCTGTGTCGAATAAGCAATTTGCATATTTTTTGTCTTGAAGCCTGCACATTGACAAGAAGCGTACCCTTCTGATTAATGTTTTTTAAGCATTTCACAAAGATTGTAGCTGAATGCAAGTTAACGTGTAAACCAATTGCAGATGACTTTCTTTTAAGTTTCCTCTCGCTTACTCCCAAACTTTGACACAAACATATGCCCAAGCTCAAACAACCACTGGTTGCAGTGGGAACCCAGCCCCGCAATTGAGCAATAGGTAAACCGAAGACCAGCCTGCTGAGCAGTGGCATCAAAAGGGTGTATGTAGCCTACCCCTGCAGACCACCTTCTAATATAACTGTCGGTGCGCAGGGGACAGTATAGTACAAATGGCGGCACAACAAGACTGCGTGGACTTGCTTGAAGCACAGAGTTATGTAGCAGAGTAGTTTCTGCATTTCTTTAAAGACAATAGGATTTAAAGTTAACCAAAAGCGTTTTTAAAATAAGTGTGACGCATCTACTAAAAATTCAGGAACACATCATCAAAGAGTCCCTTCACCTGTTTTAACTACTGCTCGTTCAGAGACTGCGCTTCAAAAAAATAACAGGGTACATGAAGGGCATGAATGGGGGAGGTAGGGGGAAAAACGGCGAAAGCGTCCGTAGATTTCTTTAATTAACAGAGCGCCCGCTTCGCTCAGAGTCCGTGCAACGGTGGAGGGGGAGGGGGGAGTGTCGGAGCATATTTACCAAATGAAATGGCATCAAATCATCAAATATTTTTGATCCAAAATGTTCGTTTATTAAATATAAATTTTAAAAAACCTGATATGCACGCAAGACTTCCATGTGTGTAATTTTTAGTTTGACCTGCTTCTGACCCGCGCCTCAGGGAGGTTCACAGTTCCTTGCTCTTCCTCCTCCCCCTCGTTCATGTCCGGGCTGCGAGCCTGAAAGTGGTAAAGGCAGGTGTTGGGCAGCTGCAGGATCACTGACTACAACCCGGAGAGAGGCAGCCCGTGTGTTCTGCAGAGGCAGAGCGGGCGGAGTAAGGGAGGGTGAGGGTTGGCCCAATATGGAAAGGAAAAAAAACAAAACACACCATGAAGCTGACAGCACGTCTGCTAAAAAAACAAGCATTGTTAGCACTGTGCTGTCCAAAACATGAAGTGCGATTTTGGAGTTTACCACGCTTCATGTTTTAGACTTACAAAACAATGGGGTTGACCCAGACACGTCACTAGGACCTGGGTAAAATACGGTACATAAAGGTGGGTGGTCCCAGTGGAAACACAATATTACATAAATACCAACATCACCTGTTAAATCAATTATAAACAATATTTATTCATGTTGAAAATATTTAATCAAGTTGAACATATATTATATCATGTTCAAAAAACAGCACATTTGTCAATAAAGTTGTGCATAGGTGCCCCAAAAGGGGAGGAGGGAGGGAATGGTGCAGCAATGTGCATAGGTGAGGGTAAGTGAGAGAGGGAGGGCAGTGAACAGTATATACATCAAAAACATAAAAGGCCTGTCCAGCCTTAATCAAGGCTAAGTTATTTACAAAACCAGAATGTCAGAGAAGACACAGTTAACCTATCACTGTTGTCTGCATTTGGTGCACAAAACATAGAGCTGTCGACGTTTCGACCCAGGATTAGTGTAAGAAATTCTACTCCTTACAGAAGGGTCTTCATCAGGACCGTGGGGGGCACCACTGGGACCACCCACCTTTATGTATCATGTTTTAGACAACACAGCGCTATCAATGCTTGTTTATTTTAGTGCGGTTTTGCTAAAATAAATAAGCATTGTTAGCACCCTGGTGTCCAAAACGTGAAGCGGGGTGTCGGGGAACAAAACATGAAGCGCGGTGCTGGAGTTTACCGCGCTTCATGTTTTAGACAGCACAGCGCTAACGATGCTTCCTTATTTTAGTGCGGTTTGCTAAAATAAACATGCATTGTTAGCACCCTGCTGTCCAAAACATGAAGCGCGGTGTCGGAGAAGCGGGTGCTGATGGAGTGAGACGGACTACTGCTGCAGGGGTGGTGTGTACTCTGAGGGAGGTGCGGCGCTTCAACAAACTGCAACAAAATAAAGAAGAATTGTTAACATGAAGCGAGGTGTCGGAGAAGCGGGTGCGTGCTGATATATAAAGTGAAGTGAGGGAAAGAAAACAAAGAGTGCGCAGTAAGGAACATGTACTAAACAAGTGTATGTACACTGTACTTTACCGGTGCGCTGCTGCCTTGAAAGGAAGTGAGGTATCGGCTGCGGGAACAAGACAGGAGGCAGCAAAGAAGAGAGATGCTGCAGTGCATCAATGGTAAGTAGGAGGTGGGAATACAGTGGTTTAATTTATTACAGCAGGTCTTGCAGGCAGCGCATGCGCGCTGTAGCTCGACCTAAAAAATTGGATGTTACCCTCTGAAAACATCCGACTTACGAAGACACAGCATATGTCAGGCAGTGACACTCAAATATGCAGAAGGGGGCTTGTTCTTTGTTCATCTTCTCTCAAAAGAGGAGGTGCAACCCAGTTGTCAAACTGAATCTTGTGTAGCAAAGAGATTTTAGTTTGAATCCTAGCTTCCTCTTGAGCAAAGAATATGGTCCTTTGCTTATAAAATTAGGAGCAACAAGAAGCAAACTGACCACATGTAAAATTTGATATTTATTAAAAAAAAAGAGAGCAGGGTGGGGATTGTGCCGTAATTCAATAACAATATCTCACAAAATGGGAAACCCAATAAACCCTTGACAGCTTGGGCAGTTTAGTATAAGCAGGTAAGTACGCCTACAAGGGATTTGTTCAAATATGTATTTGTAACAGTTGATAAATTGAATTTGGGCAAGCTCTATCGAAGTAACTCACAATTGGATTACTCAAGAAACAATTCTATTATTTTACAAATGAATAGATCATTCAAATAAAGTTAAAGGAGACACGGGTGTATATATTCAAAAACTGATTTTGTATTGATTGAAAATTATTAGTTATAAAGGGTACATAATCAAAAACAACACAATGTAGCCAGAAGTAACAGTTGCATAAAATTAAATATCCTTCCTAGTTACAATTGTGGACACCTTTTCACAAAATGCTTTTAAGGCAATCTGAAAAGTTTACACAAAGCAAACATTGCCTACAATGCAATAAAATAAGGAATAGGTGTGGCAGTCGACGTTTCGGTCTAGTAATGTCTGTGTCCGTTAGACCATCCTCAGGACTTTGAATATGTTGTTAAAAAAGACCCCTATATATACACGAAAAAGAACCAACAGTTATCGTGTAATATTCGACATTTAATCAACTTATAATTAAGAATCACACCCGTGTGAAGGAATTTCTGAAAAATGTGTCTCTGTTCAAAAGTATCAGCCTGAATGAAACCAAGAGTAAAGGAGAGGAGACCCATCTCCTGAAAGATCAGAACATCTCACCCAGAGAAAAGGGTATAAAGATGAGGAAAGAGTTTAATTTATACACACTTACTTCGCACTTAGTAAGGTTAATATTTGATATATATAATCCACAAATTGGAAAATGCCAAAGGTTCTCTATTCCAGCAAACAATGCTAGAAGAGGAAAAAAAAATAATAACGATTTCTAATTGTAAATAATGCTCTCCATGTTTTCATAAAGAAAGCGTGTTTTTTTGTTTGGTGAAAACTCTGCTGAAATAGACAGTCTTCTAACGATATAATACGGTGGCCAAAAAGCTGTGTCTATCACTATTGCTACCTTTTATGCGATTTAAACCTAAGATTTACGCCTCTCATGAAAAATAGACATCTCTGGTTTCATTCACATCAATAAGGAGTGAGCAATCCATATATATTATTATTTTTAATTTTGACAATTGATCCTTATTCCATCAGTGTTTATATTGTACGCATAGTTTATCGCTCCTTATAATACATGAAAAGGCAATTCTTAAAAGCAGAGTTTTATCCGTTTACACTAACTTAAAAACATTTGGAAAAAGAAAAAAAAAAACCTTACGCTGTGAATGCTTAAAGTGAGGACTCAGGTATATACGGGCTCTTGGTGCAGAAACAGAAAACGAATCTGTCGAAGAAATTGATACATATATATATTAGGGCTAAAAATACCTACTTGGACTAGACTAAAGTCCACGAACTAGTGTCATTAGATAACTACAGTTAGGACCTCTAAATACCTGTATTCAAATGGAGAGAGGTTCCAAGTGTTCACGCTCGCTGAGCAGTCGGCGATTGAACAGACGGTGAAAGATAGCACCTATTTAAATGTGCTGTTAGACTCCCGTTGTTTGGAGATCGAAAGGGGACTGTTGTCCATAATGTTTTGGCTGCCATCTTTAAACGGAATATAATTCACAATTTAAAGTCGAAAGTGCGACATATACATTACCGATCTACAGTCTTTGATTATTGTTATCTGACAACCATACTTTAGTTCTAATGGAAATGAGTCACATTTATAACATTTTACACAAAGCATATGTTATGTGCAATAAACCATTGTACAAAAAAAAAAAAATACTGAAGAATAATATGTAGTACAATGATGATGTTTTTACATTCATTGGACTAAATGTAAAACCATCATCATTGTACTACATATTATTCTTCAGTATTGGGGTTTTTTTTACAATGGTTTATTGCACATAACATATGCTTTGTGTAAAATGTTATAAATGTGTACTTTTCTGGTGGTTGGGAACGCTTTCTCTTCCATAATCTTTTTCACGTTTGAGCCCTCATCTGATGAGGATGTTTTTGGATTAAGTAAGATGAAACATGATATTCCTTATTCAGTCATTGCATTAAATAATGTGCTCGTTTTTCAACATACTGATAAAGTTTCTCTTTTCGAAACTTCAAGCTTTCTGATTTCGATCTTTTTTACGAGCGCCATCTTGCAATGACGGATAGCACTAACACGCGTGGTCCTTTAACCTATACAATCTGGTAACACATATTACTTGACTCATTTCCATTAGAACTATAGTATGGTTGTCAGATACCAATAAACAAACACTGTAGATCGGTAATGTATATGTCGCACTTTCGACTTTAAATCGTGAATTATATTCTGTTTAAAGATGGCAGCCAAAACATTATGGACAGCAGTCCCCTTTCGATCTCCAAACAACGGGAGTCTAACAGCACGTTTAAATAGGTGATATCTTTCACCGTCTGTTCAATCGCCGACTGCTCAGCGAGCGTGAACACTTGGAACCTCTCTCCATTTGAATACAGGTATTTAGAGGTCCTAACTGTAGTTATCTAATGGCAATAATTTGTGGACTTTAGTCTAGTCCAAGTAGGTATTTTTAGCCCTAATATATATATGTATCAATTTCTTCGACAGATTCGTTTTCTGTTTCTGCACCAAGAGCCCGTATATACCTGGGTCCTCACTTTAAGCATTCACAGCGTAAGGTTTTTCTTTTTCCAAATGTTTTTAAATTAGTGTAAACGGATAAAACTCTGCTTTTAAGAATTGCCTTTTCATGTGTTATAAGGAGCGATAAACTATGCGCACAATATAAACACTGATGGAATAAGGATCAATTGTCAAAATTAAAAATAATAACATATATGGATTGCTCACTCCTTATTGATGTGAATGAAACCAGAGATGTCTATTTTTCATGAGAGGCGTAAATCTTAGGTTTAAATCGCATAAAAGGTAGCAATAGTGATAGACACAGCTTTTTGGCCACCGTATTATATCGTTAGAAGACTGTCTATTTCAGCAGAGTTTTCACCAAACAAAAAAACACGCTTTCTTTATGAAAACATGGAGAGCATTATTTACAATTAGAAATCGTTATTATTTTTTTTTCCTCTTCTAGCATTGTTTGCTGGAATAGAGAACCTTTGGCATTTTCCAATTTGTGGAATAGATATATCAAATATTAACCTTACTAAGTGCGAAGTAAGTGTGTATAAATTAAACTCTTTCCTCATCTATATACCCTTTTCTCTGGGTGAGATGTTCTGATCTTTCAGGAGATGGGTCTCCTCTCCTTTACTCTTGGTTTCATTCAGGCTGATACTTTTGAACAGAGACACATTTTTCAGAAATTCCTTCACACGGGTGTGATTCTTAATTATAAGTTGATTAAATGTCGAATATTACACGATAACTGTTGGTTCTTTTTCGTGTATATATAGGGGTCTTTTTTATCAACATATTCAAAGTCCTGAGGATGGTCTAACTGACACAGACATTACTAGACCGAAACGTCGACTACCACACCTATTCCTTATTTTATTGCATTGTAGGCAATGTTTGCTTTGTGTAAACTTTTCAGATTGCCTTAAAAGCATTTTGTGAAAAGGTGTCCACAATTGTAACTATGAAGGATATTTAATTTTATGCAACTGTTACTTCTGGCTACATTGTGTTGTTTTTGATTATGTACCCTATATAACTTATAATTTTCAATCAATACAAAATCAGTTTTTGAATATATACACCCGTGTCTCCTTTAACTTTATTTGAATGATCTTTTCATTTGTAAATTAATAGAATTGTTTCTTGAGTAATCCAATTGTGAGTTACTTCGATAGAGCTTGCCCAAATTCAATTTATCAACTGTTACAAATACATATTTGAAGAAATCCCTTGTAGGCACACTTACCTGCTTGTAATTCAATAACAGCGTTATCAGCTAGAAGGAGAATAAAAGCTGGCTTTAAGGGCATTTTCAGGACTGGAGTTAGTCAAGACATTTTGATTTTACTAAAATTATATATATACTCACTTATAGTGGTTTTCAGTCGGCCCTCTTCATCTATTGATCTGTTAGTGTCATTCACAATTTTTCTTCCACCCATTACAGCATACTGGTGGCCAGGATCGGATTGAGATCCCAATTAGGCCCGGGCACTCCCAAAAACAGGTGGCCCACATTCCCGGATCGTCCCTTTCATGAATCATCATCTGCTTAGTTTCAGTCGACTAATTTTTTTGAGAAATTAGTGGCAACTCAAATATTTGAAAACTTCTAGAGCCAGTTACATTGGTATAACTGAAAGCACTGCATTTTGGGCAGGCGGGCGAGGAGAAATAAAACAGCCTAGAGGCCTCAACGCTTTATCTTGCTAGGGTTTGCCACCTGGATGGAGTTTTAATGTCCTGGACGGTATGAAACTAGTGGCGTAGCTAGACCTTTGGCTGCCCGTGGCGGTCCCTGCGTTTGATGCACCGCGGTGGCTGCATGTAAGAGCGGCCCCAAAAGTCATGCCGCCCGGGGCGGACTGCCCCCCCCCACCCCCCTTGCTATGCCGCTGTACGAAATAGAAGAAGATCCCGCAAAGTCTGTATTTTTTAGCCGGACCAGTATGTATTTAAATAGTAAACATAAGGCGAACGCACTTTAAAATGTGTTCCAAAGCAGAATTAATGGTCCATGGCGGATTGAGAGTGGGTAAACGTCAGCGGAATGGGCTGGGGTACTTAGCAGGAGACACTATTGATCATGTTGATAAATACAGGGATGTGCAGTACTTAATACAGGAGTCAGGAGAGTGGTAGCAGATGTGTATTACTGATTTGGCTTGTCATTCTGGATCACCTATGCTGAAATGTTTACCTTCCATAACCCAAACTGCTGGGCTGTTGATTGTTTTGAAAATATAAATAAAAGCAAAAAGAAAGATCAATGGGTAATAGTTAACCTAAACAAGCACAGAAAAAAACATGTAAAAAGGAATAGGGACATTTTTTGTATAAAGAGTCCACTTTAACTATCATTGTCCAGCCTTTGCAGAATCTGGTTGGTTATTTTGTAAAAAATGTTGTAGTTTTATATAGTGTGAACGTGTCCCAGAGGCACTGGAGCAATTTACATGAGGCCCTGTTACATTACACAAGATTAAATTCATGTTTATTTAAGTTAGGGAGATTCAGTGATTTGCACATAATCACAGGATGTTGGATAGACGCCAGGACACGAACCTGCCAGCTCTGACCATAATGCCACATCCAATTAATTAAGCTACCCACCCTCAACAAGGCCTAAAAGACACTGGGGCCGAGATGACAACACTACATAGGGAGGCCCCTTCTCTTACCCTCTCCCCAGCCCACCATAGACTCAGGGAGATGAGCTGGCAGTAGAGGGGTCTAGAAAGGCACACTGCTGGTGCTGCTCCAGGGGGGCTTAGGTGAGAACAACTCAACGACCATAAAATCACCTGCCTTCCCGCGGGGCCCCTGCATATTCCCATGGGAAAGGGCCTTTACAACACGGGCTGAGCCATGCATGCCGTTTTCCCGCAAGCAGAACTATGCTTGCCTTAACCACGCATATTCGTGGTTATGGCAGTGCATGGTCTAGATGCTGGGATGGGCGGGCACAGGAAGAGGAAGGATCGGGAGAGGATGCGGTCTGGTAAATGGGGCTGCGGTTGGGTTTTGCGGGGTAGTTTTTAAGGGTTGGGGTAGTTCTTAGGGCTCAGGGTTGGGGGTTTGTTTTTAGGGCTCCGGGGTCGGGTTGTTTTCAGGTCTCAGGGGCATCGGGTTGTTTTTAGGGTACGGGTGGGGGAAGTTTTTAAGGCTCGGGGTTGGGGTCGTTTTTAGGGATCGGGGTTGGGTCGTTTTTAGGGATCAGGGGGGTTGGGTAGTTTTTAGGGCTCAGGTGGGTCGGGTAGTGTTTAAGGCTTTGGGTTTGTGGTCGTTTTTAGGGCTCGGGAGGGGGTTGGGTAGTTTTTAGGGCTCAGGGTGGGGGCTGGAGTGTGATCTTTACCACACATTCCTTTACCAGTCATGCCTTTACCACGAAATTGCGCAGTAAAGGCAAGCATGGTAAAGGCATGCGTGGTAAAGGAATGCGTTGTTCAGACGCATTAATTGTTCGGGCAGTGTTGTAGAGGCACGAGTGGTTTAGCCTTGCGTGCCTCTGTCATACAACCTATTCCCATCCTCCCCACGGCCTCCATAACCTGAACGTGATGGCCCAGCAGGGGGCGACACTGTTTCTGGCCGGTCAGGCCACATGAGATAGGGGGCCTGAGGTGAGAATGCCCTAAAGGCCAGAGCAACACCAGGCCCCCATCCTCAATTTACAGCATGTCAGGGGAGTGCCCCCAGAAATGAAATGCGAGTTTGTGAAAATTCCTGCACCGTGTGGCATGCACCGTGACACGGTGCAGGGATTTTCAGGGGGGCATCATAGGTGCCCCCCAGGGCTCCATACGGAAGGCCAGGGTGAAGGGGGCCCTACTAGGGGCCCCCAAAATCGCTTTCGGACAGCCTTTCCATGTCGGAAAGGCTGACGTGGAAAGGCTGTCGGACACCAACATCATAATCCCAACGGCGGACGCGCCGTCCTTAAGGGATTATGAGGCCATTCCGACTGGCCGATGGGCTCCTTGAGCCTGTCGGAACCCAGTCAGATTCCCCGGCCCGTTTAAACTCCGACCCCCATTATTGTAATACTGCGGTCAGGCTTTAAACCTACAATGTTTGTCGGAAGACCAGCGGTCGGAGGCTTTAGGACCGACATAATTCGGCCCATAGTCTCTTGGGCTGTTTTACAGAGGCCCTCAAAATGGCCCACAGTGCCCCTAAAGCACCGGCCCATCGCCCAATGCCTGACTGCCCCCCTTGCCAAGGGCCAAATTATGCAGCAGGGTTGACTAAATTATGAAGCAAGAAAAGGCAAATTATGAGCTATAATGCGACACATTTTGCCATAGTATTACTTCATTATTTTGCCATTATTACACATGGTAACACTGTCTGGGCAAATATTTCACCTTATTATACCAGTTTAACACCCAAATACAGCAATAAACCATTGAAAGACGGCCAATCAACTTTTTGCAAAGGGCTTTCCACTATGCTGAGTCGCGTGCCGACTAACTTTTGATTCGTTGAACTAGAAACAATTTTTGTTTTTTTAAATCTGCAGATTATACCGCAGATGATTGTGGATTATGCGGAAAATGTGCCAAATCCATAATTATGCGAAAAACGCCAACTTTGGCCATTGGCTAACTTCACTGTGAGTGATGTCATTCAATCCTTTCACAAGGAGCATGTCTACTTACAAAGGAGTTCCTTTGCATGCCAGGGACTACTATGGTAATGAGAGATGGCCCTTTAAGCCAAAATCAGTGGAAGCCTAGGCCCAGCGTTGTGCCCAGCTTCAGCAAACTGTGTGAACACATCCAAGACAGACACACTTCCCTATGCTTTTAGAATACATGAAAATGAAACCATTTCAAACGCTGTCGCACCAATTTGGCACCTGTTAAAATTATTGCCCGTCGAGTCGACATTAATCATGGGATTGTTTGGAACGAGCAAACCTTCATTGGTTCGTCCTATTTAAGGGCAGATTTCACCAAAAACCACGTCAGCTTTGTGGTTTCTACGTAGTTCGACTTCGGGAACAGGGTACCGCAGCTGCTGTCTCAACCTTCAGACAACAGAAGGGAAAACAAAGTGTCCTCCCGCATGCGCTCAGAATACCTGTGCAGTGGTCGTTTCTATGATGCTTTCCTGCGGTTGCTTTCCTGAGAGAGACCCCGGAACCTCACTGAAGAGAACCTTCGAGCAGGGTTGATACGCCAGGCAAGAGAGGCGGACTCTGCCCTCGCAGCCTGCCATGAGACTGGCACACAGTGCGGGTAATGCTCTCCTGAGCTTCCGTTCACAGGGACACAGGTGACGTAGGTTGGCAACTGCTGACTTGTTTTACTTTCACATTGCATGAGGGAAACGACGTTTTTAAAGGTGGGCGGTGTGCAGGGGTGCAGGGGTTAGTAACGCCGTGCGAGGGACATATTAGATCTATCGCGTTATGAACATTCGAGCATTAGAGAGCGGAAGCTTGACGAGCCTTGGAAAAGGAGAGAGACATTGTGTGACACAAGGAAACAGAAAGGAAAGGACAATTACGTCCTGGTCGGTATTGGGAAATTAGACATGAAATCGAGGAGGGCACAGTATGAGAATAAAAGCGAAAGGAGAGAGCAAGCTTCTAACAAGATGATGACCTGTTGAAATAGGAGAACAGAGTGACACCAGTTTTAGCTGAGGGAAGAATAGGCTGGAAGGGTAGAACAGCGTAAAACACGGTAGAATAGGGACAACGGACGTCTGAGGCACGCGTTCTGTAGAAGGAAGTTTTAAGGGAACTTTTGATCTTGCATTATGTAGCATACGTCTAAAATAATGAAGCCGAAAGTTTTAGTGGGTGGTCCAATTAAGGGGAATGGAGACTGAGGGGCATATTAGCAAGGGCCTTATCGCCGCTTTAGCGGCACTTTTTGCTGCTAAAGCGGCTATATTTCTATCGCCCTATTAGCAAGCTGTCGCTAACAGCTGTTAGCGACAGCTTTATGGCGAAAGCGACCGTTTTGGTGCCGCTTTCATGTCAGCGATATATATCGCTAATGACATGCAAAGTAGGCGTTCCCAACTAAAAGCGACTGAAAACAGTCGCAAACACAACTTCCCCCTATTAGCAATGCCCGCAAAGCGATAAAAAAACTCGCGCTAACCGCGAATATCGCTAGAATCTAACACCTGCTAAAAACCTGACTTAACCTTACAATCCACCTCCCATTGACTAGAATGGTTAAGTCCTCACCTGCCTATTAGCAAGCTTTTCATTAGCTCGTTGAATTCATTGCTCGATTTCTCGCGCTATTGCTGGGTTTCGCCGCTATCGCTGGATTTTTTATCGCCTTGGAGATAAGCGTTGATAATAACGCGTTATCTCCGCGATGAAATCCAGCGATAGCCGGCAATAAAAAAAACAGCGCTAACGGCGCTTTGCGATAATTATCGCAATTCCTTGGTAATATCCCTCTGAGTGTTTTTGAAGGGTGATGTAGATTTAAATAGAGGATGGCCCATTGAGTCTATGGGGGCATTTTGTTTATCAAGAGGGTCAATGTGTGAAAATAAGGTAACACCTGCCAAAAGAGGGTTAGTGGTCAGGTATGGTTGAAGTGACAATGGCAGACGGATAACAAAGTGAAATTAAGCTACGTTTTGAGGCTTTGGGCTGCTAAGGAGAGAACCATACAGATAGAGCAAAGATTACAGGGGTTGGCATCAAAGGGCCTGATTTTGACTTTGGCAGACAGGGTTTTTCTCCATCAGGGCTGTGGAGTAAAGTCTTCTGTTGCACCCACGGAGTCCCTGCCTGCTAAATTCTGAGATGTCCCTGGCCCCGCAGACATCTCTTGCATTGGCAGGAACCACTGTCGCAGCAGTTCCTGTCAATGCATTTTAAGTTTGATGGACGGCTCCAGCAACATTGTATTGTATTGTAATTGCATTTATATAGCGCTTACTACCCCTGACGAGGCGTCGAAGTGCTTTTTCGGCGAGTAACACGCTACTCCGGAACCCATAAAGGAATAGTGTTGAATTAGTATAGTGAAATATGAAAGTAATTTGAGTGGTGGATAGGTTAGTCAGTTATTTGGATTCAGAAGGATAGCTGAAGGATAGAAGAGGGTAAGAGGTTTGCATTTATATAGCGCTTGCTACTTCTGATGGGGTGCTGAATCGCTTTTTGGGCGAGTAGCACGCTACTCTGGAATTGATAAAGGATTAGTGTTGAATTAGGATAGTGAAATATGAAAGTTATTTGAGTGGTGGATATGTTATTCAGTTATTTGGATAGAGAAAGGTAGCGGAGGGATAGAAGAGGGAAAAAGGTTTGCATTTATATAGTGCTTGCTACCCCTGATGAGGTGTTAAAGCACTTTTTCGGCGAGTAGCACGCTACTCTGGAACCCATAAAGGATTAGTGGTGAATTAGTATAGTGAAATATGAAATTTGAGAAGTGGATATGTTAGTCTGTTTTTTTGATTGAAAAGGATTGTGGAGGGATAGAAGAGTGAATGATTTAGACTTTTTTGTTTGTTTTGGCGGTCATAGCAGTAGTGGGAGGGTTGGGATGAGTAAAAAGGGATGTGGAGGGGGAGAGTCAGAGGGAAGAGTTTAGAAAGGCTTGTTTTGGGGGATCGGTATAGTAAAAGAGGTATCAGATGATGCAAGGAGGGGTAGAGTAGGGGAGAGTCTAGAAAGGGTTATTTTGGGGATCATAGTAGTGGTATGGGGGTTTGGGATAAATGAGAGAGTGGATGTAGAGGATATATTGATAGAGGTATAGGGTGAGAAATAGGGTGGTGCATTGGAAAGAGTAGTAGAAAGAGGTTTGAGATGAGTCAGAAAGTTGGGGTAGACGATATATTGAGAGAGGCATAGGGTGAGAAATAGGGTAGTGCATTGGATATGCTGAATTAGAAGAAAGTAATAAATATATAGATCCATAGTACATGGAAAGTATATAGAGGAGGTAAGTGTATGTAGATTAAAGATATTGATAGAGATATAGGATGAGAAATAGGGTAGTGCATTGAATATGCTTTTGTAGGAGAAAAGTAATAAATATATAGATCCAAGTACATGGAAGGTATATAGATGCATAAAGGAAGTAAGTATATGTAGATTAAAGATGCATTAGATAAACTCTGGTTTTCAAGTGTTGTTGTACTTAAACATTTATTTTATTTATTTTTTAACAACATAATTATTCTACATGTTTATACAAAGGAATACACAAAGATAGGTAAATATCAATAGTACAAATAAATGCTTATATACAGAGGGATATGCTGTATATTTCTGTTTGCGTATGGTGCTTATGTGGGGAAGAGCCAATACTTGAGTAGTTTTCTTAAGATAAGGTGGTTGTCCGTGGATCTTATGTTGGGGGGTAAAGAGTTCCATAGTTTGGCTGCTTGAACAGAGAAATATGATTAAGGCTAACTACGCACATCCGCATTCAAGAGTGCAGGCTAATGGGGTGAGCTCACGACCATTTGCGCTAGGCAGGGGGACGAGGCAAGGATGCCTGCTGTCCCCCCTGTTGTTTGCCCTAAGCATAGAACCATTAGCAGCGCGAATCCGAGCTACCCCAGAGATTCAGGGGCTAAGATTCGGAGGCGAAGAACATAAGCGGTCACTGTTCGCGGATGATGTGCTGATGACTCTTACCTCCCCACGACCCTCGCTGTAGGCCCTCCAGGAAGAGCTGAAGAAGTTTGAAAGGGTCGCAGGTTTCCGAGTAAACCTGACCAAATCATCCATTTTGAACCTCACTTTGCCAGAAAGGGAGATGACTCTTTTACGAGGAGAAACTCCATTCCACTGGGCCAAGCACACTCTCAAGTATTTGGGGATTCAGATCATACTTCAACTGGAGGGTTTATTCAGGGCAAACTATCCCCCCCTCCTAATCCAGCTACAACAAGACCTCAAACGCTAGAAACCACTGTACATCTCTTGGCTAGGGCGTATACACGCGACAAAAATGACAGTTCTACCCAAACTCCTATATCTATTCCAGGCCCACCCGATTGATCTAGAGAGAGATTTCCTCCCTAGATTACGCTCACTCATCACTCGATATATCTGGCAAAATGAAAGGGCACGTCTCCCTTTCCACACTTTAAGACGTGCAAAAGGCGAAGGAGGGGTGGCTCTCCCGGACTTTAGCCTTTACTATAAAGCAGCGCAACTGAGGGTAGTTGCGGAGTGGTTCATGGGGGAATCGGACAAACATTGGCTGCACATGGACCGGGCGATAGTATGGAGGACGATTTGAGACGTGATCTGGAATCACAAGAAGAACAGGCCTCCGAATGCCTATTTAAGTACACCTATACAGACCACTCTCAACGTTTGGGACAACGTTACTAAAGGGCTAGGTTGGATGATGTTTCCTTCTCCCTACACCTGATTCATTTTAACCCAGAGTTTCCCCAAGCACTGCGGGAGGGGCCGTTTGACACCTGGAGGGAGGTAAGATGTCTGATGCTTTTAGATCTTTTTCATAATTATGATATACTCACATTCAAACACTGTCAGAGGCACTTTCACCTAGCACCCAACAAGCACTTCCATTATCTCCAACTTAAACATTGGGCCCTACACCCACAAGTTAGGGAGGCAGCCACGCGAGACCTAACACCGGTAGAGACCTTCGTACGGAGGGGGTTCCATGAAAAGGGTGATCGCCTTCCTGTACAGCCTCCTGCTATCTATGCTGCACGCCCCAAGACCTCACTACACCAACTTTTGGGAGAACATAGTGGGAAGGGAAATTTCGGAGGGGGAATGGAAACACTTATGGTCGGACATTGCCAAGAACAATCACTCAATATTTTTACAGGAATCCCACTATGAGACTCTTCGATTGGTATCTCTATCCCACCAAACTCAAACAGATTTTTCCAGAAACCTCTGATCTCTGCTGGAGGGGATGCAGCCTACTCAGGGACTTCCGACACATATGGAGGGATTGCCCTACTATTAAGCCATTTTGGGAGGAGATCCTGACACAGATGAAGGATATGTTCGGGTACCCCATTCCGACCACTGCAGAGGCAGTACTTTTGGGCCTCAGAGACCCGGAGCTGGAATACCAATCAAAGGCAGACAGGGCTATCATGTGGGCGTGCTTGGGGTCCGCTAAAACGGCAATCGCAGCTGCCTGGAAGAAGAAAGCGGCCCGGTGCTGGCTCAGTGGCACTCCCGTCTTTGGAAAATACTCACTATCAAAAGGCTTGCAGACATCTTTAGAGATGAATATAAAAACTTTGAATACAAATGTGGTCCATTAGTGTCATATCTTACACAGGTCCTTCCTCTGGCAGTGTGCCCACCCACGATGAGAGCTATGCACCTGTTCTAGTTTTAGCTCAATACAGGGCCCGTCTACAGGTCCCCCCAAACTGATTAAAGCCAGCCGACCCAACACAACATCTATCTATCTTCTAGGACTAACAACTTACTTCCCGAACCACACAATACACTCAAAGGCCAGAGTGGGTACATCCGCCTCACCACCATAGTTGTTAGGGGGAGAGGAATAGGGGGAGGGGGAGACAGTTGGGAAGGGGTTACAAAAATTAAAAATGTATGAAGCATTCATTCGGAAGGGAGGATTGGAGTTGACAATATGTTTGTGATAGAGTTACCCACACACTGAGAATCTGCGTCCTCCTTAGATTACGATTGGAATGTGGGGATTGACTGAATGATGTATTGCCTCTACTCATTGTGCTTAGTTGCAATAAAAAGAGTTTTGACAAAAAAAAATAGGGGCAGCCATGCAATGGCAATTTAGTAAAAATGAATTAAGCAATTTGGAGATAGCATGGCAGAGATTGTGTGCGACAACATAGAAAAGCTTAAAACAAATTAAGGTCCCATTGAGGCATGATAAACTATGAAGGGGGAATCTACACCTGCCAATTGTCTGCCTCCTGCTTTACCCTTCAAACCCAATTTGCAGGTTGTGACTTGGAAAACATAAATTGATCAGGCAAGCGTAGAAAGGCCAAAAGGGCTGACAAATACCCTTTAACAGTGCTGAACCGAGGAGCAGAGAATTGAGCCTGAAACATCAGAATAATAATTTGAATGTCCTGGATTCACAGTGGAGGTGGAAAAGCCTTTAACTCCACTGTGTCCAGGATGCCTCCTATGATGGGAATTCTCTGTACAGGCTGCAGGTGAGATTTCAGCTCATTGATGGTGACCATTGACTGTAGGTGGTCCACGCCTGACTGCAGCAACCAGTCGTTGAAGTATGGCATAGGAGTATTCCCAATTTGTGAAGATGGGTGTGACCAGTGCATTCACATTCATAAACACCTGAGGGGCAGAGGTGAGGCCAAAGTATAAAAAGGCAAACTGGAAAAGCTCCGACCCTGCCACGAACCGCAGGAAGAGTCTGTGGAACTGCAAGTCGGGCTAATGAACGTATCCATACTGCAAGTCTAGGTAAAGTAGCCACTAAGCGTGGTCCTTTATAATTTATTTTCGTGTCTCACAAACTATATACACTTCATCAACGACACAATACAACCAACAGGTGTTTCCTCAGGGCTGTTGGACAGCGATGTAGAAAGAAACAGAAATTCACAATTAGAACTCAAAACAGAACACAACAAACATGCCAAAATAAAAATGAACACTGTGATGGTGCCGCACAGCAAACTTACAATGTTTTTTTATTTTCCAAAACAAAAACCCAAAGTGGGATTTTGTTTTGGAAAATAAAAAAAAACAATGCCCCTAAAATGAGGAGCTCATTAGAACAAGGGTGAGTGGTAGTCTTTTATTCTTCTTTTAAAATATCTCGGAACATCAGGAGGGAGCTGCCAGCAAGCTCCTCAATGGTCCTCATCTCTCCTCCACATTACAAATTCGACACTTTGCGTGGCTCAGGACTCAGACGAGTCTAAATACAACACAACTCTCCCCTTATACAAAAGTAACAAAAACAAAATAAAAAATAGAATAACATGGAAACTAAACAGTGTACATTTAGTATCAAATACATTTCTTGACTATTACCATTTATTATCACAAAAGGAGCATCAATTATAAATATTGTTAACTGAACACTTATCAATTCTAAACCATATGCTTGCATCAACCCATAAAATAATCTCTATACCAGAAAGGCTTTTGACTGACCCTGTCACGAATGATGTCACCCTTGCTTTCCATTGCCTGATGAGACGGCTCACAATAACCTTGAATTTACTCTTTTTGCCCTCTTTGCATTGTTTCTCCTTGTTCCCTTAGCCTCTTCTTTTTTTCTCCTCCTCCCTATCCTCAACTCCTTCCTTAAACAAGCAGTCAGCAATCTTCACCACTTTTTTGTAATTCCACACATTGCTATCACTTAATAACACTGTATAAGGATACACTCTTTTAACCTGTAAGGGTTCAGAAAATGTTGCCAAACATTTATCCTCCCTGCGTCCTTTCCTCCGACGCATCCACTCTCCAACTCCAAACTCGTTTTTAAGCCCAGTGACATTTTCCGCCCACTTTTTCTTCTCCACTCCTTTAGAAATTAGACCTCTTGCTTTCTTTCCTGGCATAACTTTGAATAGCACCTTCCCTGTAACACTGTTAGGCGTAGTGCGATATGCCCACATCAGCCTCTTTACCGCATCCCTCCATTGGTTACCTTGACTCAATGCCAATTGTAAGCCTTCCTTCAAAGTCCTATTCCACCTCTCAACAAGACCATTCTCGATTATCTAATGTGCTCAACACCATGAATTTCCAAGCACTCCATCTCTTGGGAGACAAACTGTATGCCATTGTCAGTTACCATCTGCTCTGGTATTCTCTCTCCATGCCCTAGTTCCTCCAAAGAATTTTTTACATCCTGAGTGGTTACATGATCAGTAAACTTAACTTCTGGCCAGCTTGAAAAATAATCTATGGCTACCAAAAACAAATTTAGGACATGAACCTAGCCCCCTGTAAGGACCAGAAATGTCCAACCCAAGCTTCTTCCAGGGAGCATCTCTTTTGTCCACTTCAACTGGTGGAAACTCCACCGTCTTCTGCGATTTGTCACTCTGAGCACATGGCACACACTCCCTTATTGCTCTCTCAATATCTTTATCTAATCCTGGCCACCAATACTCACACCCTGCGCTTGGTTGCGCTCATACCAGCATGCCCTTCGCGTGCCAACCTCACTATATGACTTCTCAGCCTTTACGGCACTACCAATAGTTCACCTCAATAGTTCACACTTCACAGGAAACTGATAACTCAGAGCTTACATTCCTGAACGACTCTGCCCCATCAGATGTTTTACCTTTTGGTGGCCAACCTTTTTTCAAATACCCTTTCCCTTCCTGCACTGTGATATCTTCCTTAATTACCTGGACCCGCTCCTCATGAGATATACGACCCTCGGTGAGGATACATACATTCGCTACTAGCCACTGTTCATCACTTTCAATCACTCCATCCTCTTTCTTTACAGGTAACCGCGACAAACAATCGGCCACAACATTTTTCTTCCCCTGGTACATATTCCATTCTGGAAGTGAGCTCCATCAATCTCAACACCCGCTTTGGTAATTCTCGATGAAACCTGAGGCGTATCTTTTCTTTTGAACACATCTACCAAAGTTCGATGATGTCGTAAGAATCAAAAACTCCACTCCCCACAACAATTTCTGGAAGTGACACACAATCCACCAACATGCCAATCCTTCCCTTTCAATAGTGCAATAAGACAATTCTGCTACCCTCAAAGATCTTGAAGCATATGCAATAGTTACTTCTTTCTCATTTCTGTATTGCATCAAAACAGTTCCCAAACCTACATTGCTTGCGTCTGTGCAAAATATACATTTGTCTCTCATGTCGAATTGTTTCAAGGCTGCGGCTAACGCAATGCATGTTTTGTTTGACACAAACTCCCTCTGACACCCTTCGTCCCACTCAAATTTGCCATTTTTTGCCATTAACTTCCTCATGCATTCTGTCTTGTCCCCAAACATAGGAATAAAACAGGAGTAATACTCCACAAGCCGGAAAAATGACTACAACTGGTCTTTATTCTGCAGAGATGGTGCTTCTTCTATGGCCCTCACTAGCTTCAGCTTGAGTGCTACCCCTGTTTGTCCAACCAATGACCCAAGTACTCCACACCTCTCACACCAATCCTACATTTGTCACGCTTGATGGTTAATCCATAATCCTGCAATGTGCCTAACACCCTCCGCAACACTCCATAATGCTCTTCCTTATCTTTCCCAATTACCAAGATGTTGTCCTGGAAATATGTCACATTGCCTTCCTTCTTAAATAGTTGGTGCATGGCCCCCTAAAATACCGCTGCCGTGGATGCCAAACCAAAAGGCATGCGCTTAAAATGGTATGCCGCCTCAGTCCTGATAAATAAAGGAACTGGTCTCGACTCCGGATGCCGCAAAATCTGGTGATATGCTGACGACAGATACAATGTAGAGAAAAACTTAGCTCCCTTGATTGGAATCAGCATATCACCAATTTTGGGAAGAGGGTAATGGTCTACCCAGATACACTTGTTGAGATCACATAGATCCACACACATCCGCAAGTCCCCACTGTTCTTCCTTGCCAAAACAACAGGGGCCGACCATTCCGAGGCTTCAACATCCTCAATAATACTTCTGCAACTCCTTCCACAAAGGTTCTCTCAACACCAAAGGTACACCACAAGGTATATGTGCTTTGGGACACGCCCCATCCCGTGGTATGATTTTGTGTTCAAACCCCTTCAACAGACCTAATTTTTCCTGGAAGTCACCCGGAAATTAATAATAACACTTTGTCTCACTTTGTCTCCCCTATCACATTCACACCAGTTTGTGCTCCCAACACTGGGTCAGGGTGATTAGGATCTAGCCTAATCTTCAACTCTCTCTGCTGCGGCCAACCTAACAAGCTTGAAACATACTTGGAAATATAAAATTTGGACTGTGTTTTTACACCTTGAAATTCTAGTGAGCGCACTCAGTAGCACACCAACTCAATGGGCATGCTTCCATACGCCACTAATTTGATGTCCGGAGCATACAACTCCCTATTCGGAAACTTCCCTAGATATTCCTCCACCACTGATGTGTAGCGTGCTCCTGAGTCAGCCATCTTTCGCACCTCCACTCCGTCAATAGTGATATCACAAAAAGGATGGTCTTTCTCCCCAGAACCTCCCACTTCACTAACTTCCAGTAAAAATGAATCTTGCAATTCTCTCTCTCATCTTCCAACACATTAGCAATCTTCTTTTTCTGTGATGCATTGCCCTGCAGTGTCCGCTTCCCTTTACAAACTCTTGCAAAATGTCCTTTTATTTTGCATCTTCTACATGTTTGACCTACAGCTGGACAATTATGGTCTGTCACTACATGCCCCTACAATCAGAATCTGTAGCACACCACATTCTTTCCAGAGATCTTAGTTTTCCTCCTCGTAGGGTCCGCCAATTCTTTTGTCTCTCCAGAAGTGTTAGACGCTATTCCTTGAGCATCCTCTGTTTTCTGCACATCTCCTGCAGCCATTTCCTTCATTCTCTCTTCTGGGCTCTCTGCCTTTTTCACTATGTCAATAGCCTTTTGTAAAATTAATCCTTCTGTGTTCAACAATTTTTCCTGAACTCTTTTGTCCCTTACCTTTTGCCCTAACTGGTCTCGGAGCATATCATCCAGAAATCCTATAGTTGCAAGTGGATGCTAACATCCTAAGCGCTGCTGCAAATTTGTCTTTTGAAAAATGTATACCGCTCAACAAATTCATTTTTCCCCCATAGCTTTGGTCTAATTTCAACAACGCTATCTCATAGGCATCCCATTCAGAATCGTCATCGTCTTTTTCTGGTAACGATGATAAGTGATTTAAAATACTTCTCCCTTCCGCCCCCAAACAGTGCTTGAGCAGGGTCAACTTCAGTAAAACAGTGAATATGTCACCCCCCCACGGTCTCAACATGGCTTGGAAACCTTCCTTCCACTCATTCCGTGGGACAATAGGCTCTCCTAGTAAGTTCAGGCATGATGCTGGTGCCATTAACTCCTGGCACAGGGAAGTTAAAATTGTTACAGTTATGGTACTTTGTACAATGTTACCACAAAATATGCAATGCACCAATTGTACTTCAATAACCCATGCCTGGACTTTTTGTTGGATAAACCCGGTAATCCAAGATGGCCGCCAAAATGTAATATCAAATGCCTGACCTTGTAATGGGACACATCAGGCAATCTAAAATGGCAGCCGACTTTTCATCCTCAAATATAGTTTCAATACTTTGAAATTCCTTGATAATGTATGTGCTTTCCCTTAAAAGGTTAGTGATGTTGCACCACTTTATTGCTGACTTTATGAAAGTAAGGTGCCTCATAAACTGTTGCAGCACATTGCCATGGAGTGCTCTAGTGTCTTGCGGTGTTGCTAGGGGCATTGCTAGGAAGGGCAGTACCTGCGCACTCTACCGCTCGCATCAGCAGCGTGTGAGGTTGACGACCAAAAGGCAATCAGGTTGTGTACGGGGCCTCACCGTAAATCTTTTTATAAAGTACTTGCTGTCAAACAATCTCCTCTGCAAACCTCAATTCCTTTTCCTCTGCCAAAATATGCCATCGGGCGACTGCTGCCAAAAGAATTCATAGAAACCAGTGTCACACTGACCAATCCATTACTGCAATTCCGCAAGCCCCAAGCTGGGCGCTCTCCTCCTGAAAAGCGTTCACCACTCATCGCCAGTAAAATGAAGTGCTCGTTGGAGCAAGGGTGAGTGCTCTTGATATATTTTTATTTTAAAATATCTCATAACATAATGAGGGAGCTGCCAGCCAGATCCTCAACAGTCCTCGTCTCTCCTCCACATTCTGAATTCAAATTCATCCACTACACACGTCGCGTGACTCAGGACTCAGACGAGTCTAAATACCCAGAGTGGGATTTTGTTTTGGAAAATAAAAAAAAGTAATACCCCCCTTGCCTTAGGAGTTTTCACCCATGGTGAGGGGGGCCATTTTGCAGTTTTCAATGCCCCTTACCGCCAAGTTTTACGTGGCAAATTTCACCCACTCTAAATCGGTTGGGAGAACATATGACCAAACTTCCAATATTCATTACTCAGTAGGCCCTTAGGAGATTTAAGTCTCTGGTGTCGAAATAATGAAGGTCTGCCCAACTCTAAATTAGGCGTGTGGACCTTCAGTTTGTCAGAGAGGGTACTACATCGCCGTTGCAATGGAGTACCCTCTCCACCAAACTCTAAATTGAGTCCAAATGCATCTGTCCTATTGATCATAAGTATGCACAGTGTGTCCTCATGCAGGACTTCTGATAGCCAAGATGATGTGCTCAGTGAAGGCGGGGAGGGGGGGGAAGACATGGCTTGGCAGTTCGGGCTGGACTGTTCCCATGAGGCACAGGGTCAGACTGATTTGCATATGGCCATGTCTGAACTGGGGTGGTGGAGTGAGCTAAAGAATGATGATGGATTAAACCCAGATCAGTTGACTGGGGGTGAGTGTTTGATTTGCTCAAACGCTCCGTCCATCGTCCCCTTTGGTATCGCTTTGTTCGCCCTAAGTTGGCAGGGTATGCCCAGACGTGGGTCCCTTGCTCACTTTGCCACTGGATTCAAGCTAGCCTGGCTGATGACGGCTGAATGGCCAGAAACCGGTCCCAGGATGCTTGTTTCCGGTCCAGGGAAGACATGGCTTGGCAGTTCGGGCTGGACTGTTCCCATGAGGCACAGGGTCAGACTGATTTGCATATGGCCATGTCTGAACTGGGGTGGTGGAGTGAGCTAAAGAATGATGATGGATTAAACCCAGATCAGTTGACTGGGGGTGAGTGTTTGATTTGCTCAAACGCTCCGTCCATCGTCCCCTTTGGTATCGCCCAGTGAAGGCGGGGGGGCATATAGGTACTCACATGTTAGTTGGCTCATGCATCAGGTTTACCTTGAACCAATGTGAAGAGTTGGCACAATGGAGACAACCTTAAGTGTGCTGGCCTGCTTGCAGGCTTTTCACTTCTTCCCAGTAGATCTGGATCCTTCAACACCATTGCTTATTAAACAAGCATTGGCATAGCCAATAGGTCTCGCCTTTGGGACCTTATAAGTGCTTAGCTATGCAGCATATAATCCTGGGTGGTGTGCCGCCAGGGATTAAATAGCTATACAATTACTATTTTTGCCATTCACAAAGCCAGTTTAGAAAGTAGGATTTTCCTTGCAACACCCTTCAAGAAGCACATCTTTATGGAAAGGGAACAATAGGTTTTATAGATTTTGTAGAACACGGCCCAGAATTTGGTTTTTTAGACCTCCTGGCACTAAGGACTTAGTCAATGTGCTGTTCTGAGTTAAAGAAGGGCTTGGACTGTAACCACCCCACAACCGACTAAGCAATATTTGAGAAATCAGAGGGATATAAAGTGGAACCCAAGAATGCTACAGAAACATTTTAAAGATTTGTTTTTAAAATAATAATCCTATCCTAGTGCACACGATAGGACTGCAATGTGAACAGAAGGAATATTCTGTCATATTGGCAGTATATTTAATAGCATTCCCACTTTCATGTCCTTTCATACTAAGCCAATCTTAGTTTCAAAGGAAGGCCTAATTGGAGCTTCAGATGGTTCACACCCACATACCTGTTTGAACTATGTAAGTCTTTATTCAGTTAAGTAGTGAGGCCTGCTATTCTCGTCTGCGCTCACAGCTGGGCTTATAAACTCAGCAAGTGAAGTCTGTTATTCTTCAGAAAGGACCGGTGATGCGTTTCAGCAGGGCCTGTCTCGTTTGTGTCGCTTGGTACAGAGTCCCCACTCTAACCCTTCCTACTTTGTGATAAGATTGTGTAACATTATTTAGTAATAAACAATTAGCAGAAAAAAGCTTAGTGCTTTTACTTATTTTCATTCTGCCAGACGGTTTGTTTCACATTTGTAAAAAAAAAAAAAAAAAAAAAATCGTATTCACTTTCCACGGAACTTCGTTCAAAATGTAAAAATAGCAAGCTTTGATTAATTACTGTGAATATATCCGAGCAGGTTTGATCATTACGTTGCAAAGAAAAAGTGACGTAAGACAAATGCGCATTTCTTATTAATCTCCCATTTTAAATGATTGCCAAGGGGGATACCTAGAGGAGAACAAAGCACAATTAACAGAACAGGGGGGGCTGTGGGATGCAGTGCACTGCTTTCGTGGCTCACACACAACCTAAACACAGTCAACTGCTTAGGAGCGACTCTTGCAAGGACAAAACTATAGAAACACACCATCCTGGAAAAGGCAAATACCCTTAGGGAATGGAATAGTAAGTAACTTGTGAAATGTAAACAGGAACAACATTGCCGTTCCCAGGAAGAGAGGGCAGTATCCGTTTTGCTGGCTGTCACGAGTGGCGGGGCACAAGGGTGGGAGCACTGGGAGGGGAGGACATTTACAGATGGGACACTGGTCCAACCAGCACCGCATCGCAACTCCGCCCACCAAAGCAACTGCTGGAGACTGGATGCCCTCTAGGAGTGATAGATTTTATTTTCAGTTTAATTAGCTCGGGATACAAATATCTCGCTGTGATTACATTGGTATAATAGAATCAGAAGTTTAAAAAAATGACGGGAGGTGGAGCAGGTATAATTAATGATATAAGTAAAACAGAAAATAAAAAAGGCTAAGCATTAGAACTAAGGAGTGTGGGCAATGATTAAAATGGAGAAGGAGGGTTCCGAAGCGGTCTCACCCGTAAAATAAATAAATAAATAATTGCATACATACATAAATACGTGTCTCAGGCATAATTCGACTGAATGGAAAGTTTGTACCTAACGAAACACTGCCATCTGTTTTGCTGGCTGTCACGAGTGGCGGGGCACAAGAGTGAGAGCACTGGGAGGGGGAGGACATGTACAGATGGGACACTGGTCCAACCAGCACCGCAACTCCGCCCACCAAAGCAACTGCTTCAGACTGGATGCCCTCTAGGAGTGATATATTTTATTTTCAGTTTAATTAGCTCGGGATACGAATATCTCGCTTGAGCAGCGAAGGCCAAGAGTAGTTGAAAGGTGAATCCGACTCCATTGTTTTCGGTTAAATAAACAGAGCGGGCCGCAGACACTTGAGCAGCACTTTGTTGTGTTCAAAAGCGAGTCAAGTCGAAGTGTGATGTGAACTGAAGGCATGGAGCAGGCAGGGTCGGATCGCCCTCCTATGGGAGGGAGGGGAAGGCAGTAAATGTTTGCTCTCTTCAGGCGTCCCGGCATGTAGACAGCTCGGGCTGTAAATATTAAGCCAGAAGGGGGAAGGTGAAACAAGGAAACACGTCTCTCTGCACTCACCAAGAGATGTGAACTCTGAGGGCAACCAGCGACGTCTGATTAACCAGCAGCGGCAGCATGAACGTACAGTTGCCAGCAGGGGGCGGGAGGGAGAGAGAGAGAGAGAAAGGGAAAGAGTGAGAAAGAGAGAGAGGGGGAGAGAGAGAGCGAGAGAGGGGGAGAGAGAGAGCGAGAGAGAGAAAGAGAGAGCGGGAGAGATAGAGAGAAAGAGAGAGAGAAAGCGAGAGAGAGAGAGAGAGAGAGAGAGCCCGGGAGTGCTGCGTGCGTGCGCGCGCAGTCTGCTCATTTTCAAGCACTGCACTCGTGCTTGTGGCGCGCCCCTGCTCGCTCCCGCAAGGTGGATGCCGCCACAAGCACAAGTGTGTGCTTGAAAATGACCAGAGCGACGGCTAAAGGTCCTCCTATGCAGCGAAAAGCTGCTAAGGCCATGCAAATTATATTATCTGCCTCTCATCATACTTTCCTTTGTTTTTATTTTTGCTCTTGTAGCTTTGTGCCGCAACCCTTTTTTAGGAACCAGGTGCCCGTGCCCACTAGAGAACCTGGTTCCAGCATTTGTTTGGGGCTAAAAGGGGAGCCTCAATGCCTCTGTGGTCCCTGCTGGCTTCCAATACGTGCATGGCGTTCTCTTGGTGCTCCAGGTGAGATTCAGCTTCATCTTCTTCCTCCACACTTGGTTGTGGGTAGGTTCTTGCTGCGCTGGTCTTCCCCCTTCCCTGCTGCCCACAGAAACGTGCACAGGGAGCAGGAGGTGGTTTGGGACTGTGCCACCCGGGTGGTCTCACCGGGGGCAATTCTGCCTTCAGTATTGCAGCCCTCAGTTCTCTTCTACCCCAGGATATGGGTGCCACAGCACATTCTTGCTTTGCATCGGTCCCTGAGGGGGGAGGGTCCTCAGGGACAAATGTTTCTGTGGAGTGAGGGGTCCCACGCACGTCCACTTTTCTAAAAAAAAAGGGAATTGCACCGACACCCTCGGTTTTTTTCAGGATTAGTAGCGGAATGCTACATGCTCCATTTTCCATCTGGGTCCCCTGGGAATTAGGCTTATTGCTCTCTTTTCTCTGGCTCCATCGGACAGATTTTGATGATCTTTGTTTACTTTTTCTCCTGGTGGTGAGCTCTAGCCACTAGGAGGGAATTCTTCAGGCCTGCTGGTCTCTACATTTATTTCTCTTTGTGGAGCTTGATTTTGCACTTCTCTGATGTTGGACCTGTCCTCTGTGTGGTTTCCTGGCAAATGCATTCTCCTGTGGGCTTCTTCAGCAGCACCTCTGCAGCTTGCAAGCAGAGTCCCCTCCATGCTGCACTCCCCAGGCTCCTTGGCTTTGGCCATCTTGCAGGGTCCTAGCAGACCTGCCATCTTATAAATAAATGTCACTGTGTGAGGGGGGGGGGGGAGACCCTTGGCAGGGGTGTGGCCTTGTGCCAAGAGCTACTTAAAAGGCACTCTACCCCTGCCAATTCCCCGTCTGTCTCCACTCCAAAAAAAACAAAGGGTCGCTTAGACTGTCCTGTGGTGTTTTCTTTAATGGACATCAGCTGCTTACAGTCTCCAAAGACAAAGTAGGTAAGGCGGCCAGCACCACTTGCCTTGGAGAAACACTCCTGGTTCCTGGGTGCCAGCTGGAGGCGAAAGGTTTGAAAGTCTATCCTTGCAGTGGAGTAAGGTGGCTTTTTCTTCCAGCTGGGCCTTCCTCTGGTGTTGTCGCTCTCAGGTCCAAAAATTTCTCAACAGTCTCTCCTTTGTACATGAAGATTTAAGTAGGGATGGAAAGTTCCAGCAACAAGGCACCTCTGCTCAATCTGAGTTTTGCACATCATCACTCCACCCCTGCCCCAATCCTCCTACACAACATTCTGGGATATTTCAGCATGGTGGCTCTAAGTGATCTACTGAAAGCTGTTCTCTGAGAGTCTCAACCCTGCCCCAAATTGCCACAGCTGGCTGATCCCTTCTATCCAAGACAAAGTGGAGTCACCCCCCCAAGTGATTGGCTTCAGTTGTCTGGCTGTCCTCCTTTGTGTCTGTGGGAGTGATTCTTCTCAGGCCAGGTCAGTTTGAAAGGTAATTAGCACATGCAGATTCACTCCTTTACCCAGGAACAAGGCCAAGCACTCTATTATATGGGTAGGCCTTTGATCCTCCTGGTGGCAAGCAGAGTAATTAATGTAGCCCAGAAAGAGGGAAAAGGCCTAGAATCTAATTCTAAGCCAAGCCGAGGATTATGACAAATCATCAAGTGCCAGAAGGTATATAGATATCACAAAAGTGACTTTGGATCTACACTCGTGGTACATTTTTACTCCAGTATTGGAACATGACCTGTATCTCTAGGTCTAATTAGGGAGATTTTGCCCATAATGTATAATTCAGTAAAGCACCCACGCTTTTCAGTTACACTCTAAAGAAATACACAACAGACATACACTATGAATGCCCACTCTCATGTGACAGGCTACATGTACTCAGATACCAGACTGAGCTACATGTAGATCTAAACACTAAACCCACACAGTTGTACACATCATAAAAGGCGGACACAGGCAGGTACCACTCACAGTCCATTTTCACAGAATTTACAATGAGTGGGAATCAGTTGGGGAATCTCCCTCACAGTAAAAGTCCAAAATTGTATATTCCAAAATATAAAAAAACAGGGGGATTATAGCATTGCACAACAGTACTTCCAGCAACTGTCCAAAAGCGGGCCCTGCAAGTGTGCCGCCTATTGCCCATTAGATGCAAATTTCATTTGCATTTTAGACTTACTGGATCAGCAAAGAGAAATTATACAGTCTTGCTTCACTAGCCTTTGAAGAGTTGCAGATCAACATGGCTATGCCTCCACCGTATGATGAGTAAGAGGAGAAATATCCCATGAGGCTGCAAAGGTGTGAATACTTCCCAGCTGCATTTGTTTTTCCCACATTATGGCAATATGGGTTTCGTGCTGGTCCAGGTAAGACAACACCTGGTGTGCTTTACGGGGGTTATTAAGCCTTTGTATATTCGATGTGATCATTTTTAGTTGGCAAGGTTTGTATTATCTCGCCGCGTTGATCAAATACATAAAAGGAGGTTTCCGTGACACTCCTGATGCAATGTCGGGCTGTTAATCATGAGTGCCTTGGTGCCCATAGAATAAATATAAAATCAAAACTGACATAAGCAAACATTCCCTGAAGTGCTTTAAATGGGAAAAAAGAAGTGCTGGTACTTATTAATTTGATTGGGTGGGCCTTGAGGAGCAGTTAGGGACGTTTCTCAGGGTGTGACTGTGAGGCAGGCATTTAACAATATCAACATTTTCTTGGCGTCTATCAGAGGGTGGTGATGGTTGAGCCAAATACTGCATATTCAGCAACATATTCACACAGATTTGCAAAAAATACAACAGATTTTGAAATGGCACCATTCAAACATCTTATTGTGAAACAAAAAGCTTATGAAGCATTGCTGAGAAGATGTAGTCTCGTGGATAGTTTTACAGTGTGTCACCATGAGATCCACATTTTAATCACATATGCGGGTATTGCGCTTGAGAGATAGGGGCCACTGATCAGTCGTTCCCCCTGTGCTGCTCCCAACAGTAATTCGGCAAAGGGCCCTCACCTGCAAAGCAGACAGACCCACGTCCAGAACCCCACGCTCACTGCCACCACACACAGCGCATCCCATCCTCCAGACAGTGGCTACAGGCCCTGACAGGCTGTGCTTCTTTACTCTGCCTCCTGCCCATCAGTCATCTGATGCTCAGGGCACCCTGCATCTCACCAGTCAGCGCTTGCTCAGTCCAGGGGATGGGGGCATCCTGTGGCCATACGCCTCCACCGCAGCCATGAAGAAGGCCAAGCCCAGGCTCAGTAGCGACGCACAGATGCAGAGGGCTCCTTTAGCAGATTATAGTAGGCACAGTCTTGGTATAACACAAGGCAGTAGATGCTCTCCTATCCAGGGGCAGTGTTGGGAACATTAGGTGAGTGGTGTGATGGCAGGATTCTGGCTGATACACATTTGGGCCAGTGGAGCTGTCATCTCAGGTGGCTATCTTAATGCATGGCTCTTTGACGCCCACTCATACACACACCTTGACTGAGCTTTCAGGGAGGTTCAGTGTGTGTGGCCTGAAGGATCTAAGTTGTTCCAACTGAACAATGGTTCACAGAAGCCATTAGGCTGTTAAACAAACCTTCAGACGTGCAGCACCTTGTTCTTTTTGACATGGAGTCAACTAGTAATATTAGCTAAACTGTATGCCAATTCTGACCACTCAGCCACTCCTTCCCTGTCAAAGGGTTCACACATGCTTATCATACTATGCACCTTGAAGGCTACAATAACAGAAGTAACTATAGTTGCCCTCTTTGTCTTCAAAAACAACATAGACCAATACAATAAAAAGAGAAACCTGTGAGAGTGTTAAAATTGAAGAAGGTGAAATGGAAGGGAAAATGAAATAGAAAATTAATCTGTTATGGAAATTTGACAAATCGGGTTATGATATAAACTGGAAGACGTGCAAACTTAACCACAAGTAATAGGGTAATCACCTTTCTCAAGGTCATTACGGGAACACTTACAGTCCTCAACGTTTGTGTGACAATCTAATGCATTCTGGGTAGGATTTCTCCCCCCAAACACCACCTGTGTTTGATTGAGACATCGCTGGAAAGACAAGACTCTCCCCTTTCCAGTGATGCATTTCTCAAACCGATCCCTGGATCGCGTATGCACTGCAGTCAATGATCAGGAATCCACTAGACACCAGGGACTGCATTTTTTAAGTGGGTGGGTTGGCCTCTGGGCATGGTCGACCCCCGGGGGTATGTAAACATTTATCATCATCATCATCATCATAAAACTTTATTCGGTCGTTAAGACCATCAAAGTGCATAGGCGTACAGAAGTATAGTAGTTAGAACAAGATTTTCATACTGAAAATTGTAAGCCAAAATAGATGACATTATTTATACAGTGACAAAATGTATTAAAAACCCGAGCCATTAAAATCTAAAAAACAAATTAAAAGGAACTAGCTTCCAAGATGATAAAACCAAACAAGCTAAAAACACATAGAAAGTACATAAAGTGCTAGTGCATAATTAGCAGAAATACAATATTGCACAGTCTTCTGTAATTTAAACATGAGGCATATATTAACATGATCATAAAACATCAAGTGTAGACTGGATACTTTGTGAGGAATGATACTTAATCTAATGGTATACTCAGTTCATTTTAGCATCTTCCTCCTAATGAACCAAAACCTCCCCAGGAATAAACATTTATACTTTCTCTTTTCTGCGGGTAGGGGGGTGATCAGCTCTTTCACAAGGAGCACGTCTCACATCTGGCATCGGAGACAAATGTAGCATAACATACATTTTTGTTATTGTGTGTGTTGCAACATGAACTAATGTTTTTGCTTATCATTTTCTCTTACTTTTGTTGGAGAAGGTTTCAGCATCATTGGATGTTTGGAGAAGTTCTCTGAGTCAGATAAGTGTGAGTTTGAGACTGTTGTGATCACACCTTACTACAGCCTCACAGCATTATATCAAATTGTTTTCAGTTCCTAGCACACCCCTCATCACCCACACAAAGATGCACAACATTCATTTCTACAAGTATCGCTGCATTCTACCTAGGCCTGAAGGTTTCACTTAGAAAACAAATGCCATCTCATTGGATGAGTGCTTCAGAGGCTTTAATTTGAATAATGAAGGAGAGCTCTGAGGCAGGGTCTGATACTGAGACAGCATCAGTGGGAGAGGGTCATGGAGAAGGAGCTAGGAGTCATTTGTTAGCTGGAGTACCTTCCAATGATTACTCATCCTAAAGTGATTCAGAGGAACATTTCCCTGGTAGTCAATATGTTCCTTCACATGCACTAATGGTGCGGCTAATGAGCCAATAACAGGGTAGCTCAATGTAGAGTGCAGGCAGAGTGCTCACTTGGTAGACTCCTAATTTAGTTCAGCTAGTATATTGAATTCCGCCATGCAGGAGATGTGTGAGAACTCCATGTGGCAGGACATTTGTGGATCCTGCAGATTCCAGAATGTTTCCACACAGAAATGTGAGGAAATGTGTGGTTTTAGCCAAAGTTTGTGGTTAGCAAGTGTTTCTGGGTAAGAAAACCTCATCAGATCCACTCAAGCCACCATACCCTGGACTCCCCTGGGTGTCTAGTTTTCAGAAATATATGGATTTGGTTGGTTTCCATGGGTGGCAGCTGAGACAATCCCCAAAACCCACAGCCACCCACATTGTGACAACTGGGTTAGTTTCTGTAGAAAAAATTGATGTGGGCATTTTGTGTTTTCTGCCCTTTCCTATCACGGACGTTAGGGCCAGCACAAAAGTGAGTTACCATTTTTATTGAGAAACTTGTGGGGTACCCTGCGTGGTAGGAAATTTGTGGCTCCACACAGATTCTAGAACTTTCCCTCACAGAAATGGGAGGAAATGTGTTTTTATATAAAAAAATTAAGGTTTGCAGGCCAATGTGGGTAATGAAACGTCATAAGATCCATGCAGGGCACACCACCCTGGATGCCCACTGGTTTCTTGTTTTTAGAAATATTTGGGTTTGGTAGCTTTCCCTGTGTAGCTGCCAAGTCAGAAGGCCAGAGTGCAAAGTTTTGCCCTAACAATAAGGAAGCTTAGTGCTTGTATTCAAGGGTGATCAGAAGGCAGAGGTCACCTTTGTCTATGATCTTCAGGGTATCATTGACAACAATGGTGCAACAACACAGGTTGGCACTTCCTGAAACATTTGACAGTAGCCCCTACAATTTTACTGAGGCTCTCCTCCTCATAGAAACTCATGTCCTGGGCTAGTCATGGATGCCCTGAGAGTGCTAACCTCATGTTGTCCACGTAAAGACTTAGAACAGTCAGGAAGAAGATTTTAAGGAAAGAGGAAGCAGTGAGGATATCTTGATAGGACGTTTGTTTTAGAGGTTTTAGGATGCTGATTAGGGGCCTGCTTACGAGTACAGTGGTACATAGGACTGCCGTACTCGCGGTGGCCGTCCGACCACTGCCACACTGTGGGCCCACATACAGTATTACAAGTGTTCAGTCGGATCGGCAAGAGACCGCTGGCTCCGCCGGGATTAAGGATCCTGCTGGGCGAAGCGGTCTGCAACTGGCATGGATGTGCTGGCAGTGCCGCTGCCGGTATTGCCAAGCATATTCAGAGTTGCCTTTTCACCGTCCTTTCCATGGTGGTGAGCCCACCATGAAAAGGGTGGTGGAAAGGCAACTAAGAGGGCCCCCTGCCGGATTTGTGCCTGGGGGTACATGTTGTGCCCCCCTGTAATTGCACCCAAGTTCCTGTACAGTGTGGCATGCATACCACACCGTGCAGGAACATACTTCAGGCGCTGTCACAGCGGAGGGCTGCATGATAGGCTCTCCAGTGAGCCTAACAGCCCACTGCTGTGAAACCGCTGCAGCACCGACCCCCCCATCCGACTAAGATTACACTTGTAATCCAGCGGGCGGGCGCTCTGTGACTTTGGCTTTCCTCCACCGGACGGCGCAGTGGTCATCGTTATGAAGGACTGGAAGTTGTGCCTTGGTGTGCGTAACATGGATTGATGCTGACGATAATGTTGTTTACCTTAGAAAGGCAATGTTGTGGCATATGGTGTTAATTTAGACAAAGGAGTGGTTGACATTGATGGATCTTTCTAAAGAGTTGGACGACCAGATTTTGCACAGGCTTTAAACAGTCTGTAATGGCAGTGAGCAGCACTTATATCGCACTGTTACTGTCAGACAAGGTCCTGAGATAGTGCTCAAGCTTGGCTTTGGAGATGGAAAGTTGGTGGATAGTGAATGCAACTTTTTCTAAGATGCATCGGGTTCTGTCTTAACCATTATGGTATCACTAGCTGTTGACAAGAGCCTGAAAAGTGGATTTGGGGTTATCAAGAAGAGCTCCACCTGCACTGATGTCAGTCAGACATGGACCTTTCTTTCTACCTCAATATACTGACTGTCCTGGCCCAACTCTGGTCTACCCCCACAGACAGTCTTGTTACTGTACCTTTAGTTTGCACCATGGGAAGGCATCCGGGGGCCAGAGGGCCCATCAGAACCACACCATACTGGTCTGCTGACACCACCCATCCTTCCTCTGCACCATAGAAGCAGGAGGTCACCCAATACCTACCCGCAGTTGGAGCCAATGAGGTCGCACTGGACCTACTTCTGCTGGCTGCGACGGGATCCTACATGGACGTCCGGCGAACCGTTCTGCGCCCAGCCATCTCTTAACCCGGTGTCTGTGAGCCACACCAAGCTCTCCCGTGTCTGGAAATCTGCTACGCTCTGCCACCTGTAAAAGAGAGGACGAACTGGTGTGTTGGCCCGCCTCCCCTCCATGTCTTCCCCTGGGCCCCAGGACCACTGATCCTGCACGACGCTGACGTCCCCACCAAACAGAACATACCCCCCTCGGTCCTCACCTCTCTGCCCTGGCTCCCCTCCGGGGACTTTGACTGTCCCCTCCCCCTCGACTCTGTCCCCTCTTCCTCCTCCATTCAAGCATGGCCACCACGAGCGCAGAGGTCGAGGCCTGGGTCCCCAAGGGGCCCTCAACCCCCTCTAGGCTCTATCCCCCATGCCTCACCGCACTCCAGTCCAGCTGTCCCACTCCAGTCCCTCCCGCCACCCAGGGCCCACCCTCCACCCTGCGATTTTGTAGGCCCTGCGGGCCCTTTGAAGCCAGTCCCAGCATCCCAGCCATGGGTCCCCCCTAGTCCCCGGTGACCCCCTGCCTCGCTCTGTGCTGTTCTGTGGGAGTCCCAGCCTGGCTGGGGCCCTGGAATACAGCCCATCTCTCTCCCCCCACACCTCCCTCCCTCCCACTGTCTGAAATTACCCCTGCAGGAGGTGCAGAAGTGTCCTCCCGCTCCCTCTATATACTTTTATGAGCGGGAGGCTCATCACTTTCCTCCCACTCTAAACCCACCCTGCAGCACCCTCACGCCGGCCTGATTCCTTTTTTTTTTGGGTGGACCCATACACACGTTCAAGACACTGTTGGGACGCCACCTTATCGTCAGTGGGAGGCGCCGCTCTGTCCAATGCGGATGCCTTGCGATTGCTTGCTTCCTTCCCTGGTCGCACCTGGCCCTACACCCTCAGAGGCATGCTGCTGGGGTGCCTGGATGGTGTCATCCCTGTCAGCCCTCGTCCCCCTCCGTCTAAGAGGCCCCACGCCCCCACGTAACTCCAGAGGCCGCCCGCACTGGGATGGAGCAGCCTCTATTACCCACCTTAGGTGACGCCGCCTGCATTTTGCGAGCTGGCGAACAAGCCAGTATGGCTGTAGCCATACCGTCAGAGGCCCGTCGCGTAGGTCTGGACGTGCCTGCCTCAGTTCCCCCATCAACAACCAGGTTCATGCACCTTGTTTCACGGAGCAGGCGCATGACTTCAACCACTTTATTGCCATTGGATGCCATTCCCTCCAGAAATTGTCCACACGACACTGCCTTTGCAAAGGGAAAATGCAGATTGCGCTAAAATGGTGGCAGGTGCTGTAGGGCCCTAGGCCCTCATGCATAAGTAATGACCACGCAGACACAGTTAGCTGTAGTGTAGAACTGGCCCAGGGCACGTGCGCCCGGCCCCTTTTATTGCCAGGGTCACATGTCCAGTGACGCCTGTGCTGGATGGGTGTGGGGTGAATGTAAGCCAGCCCTCAGGGAGTGGCTGGTGCTGGCAACAACTAGAACAGTGATCAGCAGATCACTACATCCCTCCCAAACTTTATTCAAACAGGAAACAATAAAGTCCAAACCTGTGGGAGAGAAATAAACAAAATAAAACACAGTAACGTAGACTTCCACTGAGTCTCTTTAGCTGCTTGCACGGTGATAGATGATGTTACGTCAGCAGCTGGGACCACCAGTTCTATTTGGCACAGTGTAAGGGTGCCCTGTGGATCTAGTCTTCCTTGGACTCACAATGTGGAAGTGGACGCCAAAGTCTCTCTTTCTGTTCCGTTCTCTTTGAAGGTGCAGGTGGAGTGATGGTGGATCTGGTAGATGTAACTTTCCACCAATCAGTCCTGGTTGTCGTGGTTTCTCCACACAGGCAGCATGGCTTCTGTTTACAAATGGTGGAGTAGTTGCAAAGCATCCCTCTCACTAGGATGCTCCTCTCGCAGGTGTTCCCCTCTCATGGGACGTCCCGAAGGCCCTCCTCACCAGGCTTCCACTGGACTGGTGCCTTTCGCCGTGTCGCTCCAACGCAACCCTCGGGATGTGTGGAGGAATCGCTACGAGTCCCACCGTTCTGTCCTTAGCTCCACCTGAAGGTTGTTGGCTCCTGCCATTTCGCACAGGATCTTCATCCTCCTGGAACCTGCAGAAGAGCGGCTGTGGATCCATCTCTCGTGGCGGGACCCGCTCACACCGGCGTCCCTGAGGCCTTTGCCCCTTGGATATCCACGGTCTGGGGTGGAGTGGTCAGATCCTCTTCTTCAGGACGTCCGAGCACTCTCGCCATCCAGTCTCTCGTTCCATCCCAAAGGTGGGTGTTACCAATGGTCCAGCCTGCTCACCTCTGCAATCACCAGGTGGTCTGCGGACTCGTAGGTAGATGTTTTCTCCCAGTGCCACCGATGTTGTCTCCAGGCCCTGTGCTCCGATGTTCTGGCAGGTGTCACCTTTGCCTTCTGGTGTGCTAGTTGGCAGATCACACACTCCTCTAGTCTTCTCTTCTGCTTGAGCTTTCTTCTTCACCGTGGCGTCATGACACACAATTTCCATCTTCTCTTTCTTTCCTTCGAGACGCAGTCTGGTCCCCTCTTCTTGCTTGTCTTCACTACCCAGGCCTCTCCGTGTGGCGTGCACTCCACACGTGTATCCCTGGTCTTGTCCTAACTCTAGGACGCCTTCTTTTCCTCCGATGACCCGACCTGGCGTCGCAACTGTCTTCTTGTCATCACCTCTGACTTCAGGTCAATATTGTCAGACCTCTCCTCGGTCATGTTCTCAGACCGCCCCTTGGTCATCTTCTTGGACCTCTTGCCGGTCCACTCTGCCAACTTCTGGCAGGTCATCTTCACTGACATCTCGAATGTCACCTTCTCGGACCTCGTGTCAGGTTACTTCTCTCTGATCTCTCCTTCGGTCACTGCTCTCTGACCTCTTCACAGGTCACTGCTCTCTGACCTCTTCACAGCTTTCACAGGTCGCTGCTCTCTGACCTCTTCACAGGTCGCTGCTCTCTGACCTCTTCACAGGTCACTGCTCTCTGACCTCTTCACAGGTCACTGCTCTCTGACCTCTTCACAGGTCACTGCTCTCTGACCTCTTCACAGGTCACTGCTCTCTGACCTCTTCACAGGTCACTGCCTCACCAACCTCTTGCAGGTCGTCTTCACTGCGCTTCTTGCAGGTCGTCCTCACTGACCTCTCGTAGGTCATCTTCTCTCCTATGGGCTCCGGCCCTTACCGTCATCGTCTCAGGTACGATCTTCTGTGCACTCCTCTCCTTGCTCTTTCCTTTCTTCCTCTGGGTACTCGTGCTCCAGGCAGCTTGTGCACCCACTTCTACTTGCGGTGGCGTCCCTTCGCCACTGGGCGCGCCTGTTGCACACTTCCTCTGTTCTCCAGGTACTTGCTGCCTTCTCTCCTCGTGGCAAGCTTCCAGTGTCCTTGCTTGCTGCGCATTTCCATCTGCCTTGGTAGTCTGAGCTTCTCTATCCAGGGCAACATGGTTGAGTCTCTGCTCCCCTCTGCACACGGCAGTTCAGCCACACAGTGTCCCAGGGCTATCCTCACTGCTGCAGTAACCACCTATGGCCATTAGGTGTCACTGCCTTTCTTCTTGGGGTTCCCTTCTTGTGTCACTTGACACCCCCAGGTCTCTCCTGTTCCACTTGCTGATGGGCACTTGCTTGTCCTAGTTCAGTTTGGCCAGGTACTCTTCCAGTTTTCTCCTCCATTAACTATGTGCCATAGCAGCCCTTCCTGTGCTGCCTTTCACCTTAAACTTCCTTCAGGGTTCGATTGACACCATCATCTTGCTCATGGTGCTCCACCTCCTACGCATATTCATCTGGCTCTTCTTCTGGAGAGGAAATGGTTGCTTCTCTTCACCAGCCCTGGCACTGATCTCAGGCAGGCTGCAGTAATAGGTTCCCTTTTGCTGCAGGCTTGTCTTTAAACTATATTCCTTTTTCTCATAACTGTGGTAGCGTAAAATGGCCACTAGATGGCACTGCAGTCTTCACTTCTCCACGCTGCGGGCCTCACACAGTTCCTACGGTGCTTCCTTTTGTCCGGCACCACCCACGTGCAGAGAACTGCCTCCACATGCCGCAGGCTCACTTTACGGCACTTTCTCCCTCGACCTGCCACGCTCTAGCCTCTGATTGCCAGCTTCGTGGGGTTGGAGACTCCCAGCCTCATGAACGGGGCACCTTCACAGATGGCCACCGCCCGGGATACATTCAGGCAGCCGGACTCCGCCTCTCCGCTGTAAGTTACCTCGTTTTTTCTTCTTTTTTTTTTTGTTACTGGTGCACAATCAATCGGCGCCTTTCAGCTGTTGACGCTCCCTTGCCCAGCAGCCCTCGTGCGCTTTGGCCCTTTGCACTTCAATGCCGCCCCGGCCGTGATTGCACCTGCAGTGCTCCGATCGGCCTCAGCAGCTTCCCACACGCTGCGGGCCTCGCCTTTCTGCCCCTTTGCTCTCGCGGCCGCTCCTGCCGCTGCCGTTGGTCCTGCCAGGCCGTGCGGCTTGGGTGTAAAATCCTTTCTACTTTCCCAGCGGCCGCGGGCCGCATTCTGACCCTTATCACTGCGCCCCTCACCTCACGGGCTGCAGACGGCTCCTCACCGACCACACAAAACCGGACACCTCTAGCTGACCAGCAGCCTCGCTCTCCTGCTGCTGCACGGTGAGTGGATTGTTCCCTTCAGTTGTTCCGCTATTTATTTATTTAAGTCCGGCCGCGTCCTCTGTCCACGCGGGGTTGCGGTAACTTGCACAGCACTCATGTGGCGCAGCAGATCGCCGCTGGCTGGCACCACAATTGCTCCCTCCCCTCCACGGCAGCCGTTCTCACACCATGGGCTGCCTGAGGGCTGGAGCTGCAGTCGGGAGACCTCCGGTGCCGCGCCTTGGGATGCCACCAGCCAAGGCGACAGTCGGAGCTGCGGAAAGGTGTTTCCACGGGACTACATCACCCCTGGGATCGCATCCTGTAGCTAGGGTGGCCATCCCTCATATTCAGCTGCATTCACGGGCTCACCTCGTGCCCGCCACCTGGTTGGGCCTCACTTCGCCTCCTGTCACTCTCTGCGGCGGCGGCCGGCAACTTGGCAGTCCGGCCTCGCTCACATTGCATTTCCGCCATCACGGGGCTCACTTCATGCCGGATGGCTCAGCAGCAGGCTCCTCAATGCAGGGTGGGCTCCCGCCGCCTCATCTTCACCCCGGGGCTCTTCACACGCCCCGCGGGTCTTCCGATATTCTTCACCTGCTGCAGGGGGTGCCCTCAACACGGGCAACACACTTTCCCCCTTCACCACCTTCAAAAAGGTGGCTGCACACGCGGGATTAGCCCGCTCGTCACCAATGTAATGCTGTAGGGCCCTAGGCCCTCATGCATAAGTAATGACCACGCAGACACAGTTAGCTGTAGTGTAGAACTGGCCCAGGGCACGTGCGCCCGGCCCCTTTTATTGCCAGGGTCACATTTCCAGTGACGCCTGTGCTGGATGGGTGTGGGGTGTAAGCCAGCCCTCAGGGAGTGGCTGGTGCTGGCAGCACTTCAAGGTACCGGACCAGACTATTTAAAATAGCAGCTCCACTGGTACATACCGAAAAGACCACGTTGCTCACTAGGTGCCAGGTTGGTCTCAGTACCACACATAAACAAGCATTTGCAATGCAATAGGTCTCGCATTTATGCAAGTTTAAGCTATTGGTATTGTAAATGACAATGTGTTTTATTTAGGTTTCAAAAACCAAAACATAAATAAAAGGCATTGTCATTTACAATGCCAATAGCTCAAACTAGGGTAAATGCGACACCTTTGCATTGCAAATGCTTGTTTCCATTTCAAATTATGCCAGCAGTGGCATAATACACAAAGAAATTTCTTTCAGGAAGGAAAGGGTGCAGGACCAGGGACACCTAGTAACAGCCTGTGGTACTGCGCCCTTTTCTTCGTGAAAGGAATTTCTTTGTTTATTATGCTACTGGTGGCATACTTTGAAACGAAAAAAAATAAACAATTTACATGACTGTTTGTCAAAGTTGCATATAATTTTACACGTTTTGTCGGTCTTCTTTTTTGGACAATGTTCTATTGGCGTTGCAGATGCTAATCATTTTTTTGTTTCAAAGTGTGCCAGCAGTAGCATAATACGCAAAGAAATTTCTTTCACGAAGGAAAGGGTGCAGGACCAGGGACACCTAGTAACAGCCTGTGGTACTGCGCCCTTTTCTTCGTGAAAGGAATTTCTTTGCGTATTAGTTTTTTTTTTTTTTAGGATTAGCAGTTATGATCAAATACGTTTAGATAATCCAGGGAATAAAAGGGAACCGCAAACATAGGGAGCAGATGGGTGGCTTGTGTGATCAGAGATCCCAACATGCAGACAACGGGAAATAATCGGAAATGAATGGAACTGTTTATATTGCCACTGCAGCCGCTGTACTATTGATAGGTAGCAGGGGAGGGGGACACCATGGGCGCGCGTTCAGTTTTGCCTGATGTTCTGGTCAGTGGGATTGGTGTGCACGCAGACAGCAGCTGTGGTTCTGCAGCACCGCGCGTTTTCTGCTATATATAAAGCTCTTTATTAAAAGGCAGTCAGTCGTCATGCGTGTGCCTGCTACTGCACTATGAGAACTTATTAAACGCACATAATTATAGAGTCGCTGTGCTGCTGTGTGTGTGCCCGGTCCGTGCCGCAGTTTACACCGGTGCTGCTGTTTGTGGCCGGTGAGGGTGCCTTTCGTTCAATTGTGCAGTGTGTGTTAGATTACAGTGATATAGTTTGCAGATTACTTTCCGTCTACACCCCTGCTGATGGTGTCTGCTCTCACACAACGCATCAGCCCGACTCAGAAACAACTGGCAGGCAGCATGGCGAGAACGTGCCGGAGTCTGAGCCGCTCCCAGCGGTGCAACCCATGCCCTGGCTGGCCTCGCCCTCGACACATGCAGACGGCGCTCACACGCATGACACCCCCGAGACATGCCTCAAGAACACAGGTCACAGCGGTCGCATGTGCCGGTGACACCATCTCAAAAGCATGTTTAATTTTAAAACGAAAACAATCCATTAGCAGACCTTACACAGGAGTGTAAACACGCGTAACTTCCGGACCATTTTACACACACGCAGAAGGTGGGCGAGCAGACAGGCCGGTCAGAAATCCTAGACTACCGGGGAATTAATGGAAATTACAGCCTAAAAGAGCACACATCGAACAGCTATTCCTTTTATCCTGATCAAAGCATATTGATGACATCAGATGAGCGCTCCACTTTCTGGAGAAACACATACACCTCCCAAGTGTGAAAAAATGCAATCACTCCAGAGGTTAATTCTGGAGAGAAAGATATGCTCCCTCGGTGGAGATGAATCCTAAATGAAGCATTATGTAAATGTGAGCGATTGGCGTTGCAGATGCTAATTGGTTTTTTCCCATTTCAAAGTATGCCAGCAGTACGCAAAGAAATTTCTTTCACGAAGGAAAGGGTGCAGGACCAGGGACACCTAGTAACAGCCTGTGGTACTGCACCCTTTTCTTCGTGAAAATAATTTCTTTGTTTATGCTAATACTAACATACTTTGAAATGAAATAAAAATTTGCATTTGCAATGTCAATAGCTGGCATTTTGACTAATACGAGAGGTATTGCACTGCAAATGCTGTGAGCAGCCTCCTGTGTGGCTCCAGCAGTGAATATGTCATTGCGGCAGGAAGCAAAGAACAAACCTTCAATTTGCCCAATATAAGTTAAAAGGTAGGACAAAGTAAAAGGAAACACGCAGCCACGGAGGTAAGAATCAATAAAAAAAAAAGACGATAAAAGGAAGGCTGAATGGAAGTGATGTTTCCTCTGATACAACAAAACAGGAGGCTGCAAAAACAAGCGGCCGTGCGGAACGAGGGAGGCCACGCCCCCAACCAGTTGGCACACTGCACGCAATTAAGTGCGAGCGGAGCAAAACTGTAGTTAGGCGCCGCTGCCTCGGGACTACACGGAAGTTACCATAAGGCCAACAGCCAACAGAAATCAAGAAAACAACAGCAATGCCAGACTTCAACCAATCGCGAGGGGCAGGAGAAATTACACGGAGTTGAAGCCAATATACAGATTACTTTAAGTCTCGCTGAGACAGCGCATGCAGCGCATGCGCTGCCAAGGCGAGACCTAAAAAGTGCGGTGGGGAGGCAGAAGCTTTGCTTATTGCGCAGCCAAAGCCTGGAACGACTTGCTGTTTCAATTAAGAAATGCCACGGACCTTTTAGCTTTCAGGAAAAGCTTAAAAACCTGGCTCTTTGCCCAATAAATTTTCTTCCGTTTCTTGCCTAAAGGAGATGTAACTAGCGCCAGGACACCCCTGGGTAATCGCTGCGCTGTGTAAATATCATTAACATTAAAATTAACAGTAACAGTGATCAGCAGATCACTACAGCAGGGAGGCCAAAAGGAGCCCCCATATAGCCCTATTGGACTACTTTGGGCACAAATGGAGCCCAAATCAGAAGGAAGGAAAGGGCAGTCACTTTGACTGCACCTTCTCCCAAAACCCCCGTGGGACAGACCTCCCTGCGGTCGGCTGCCCCTCAAAACCTCATTTTGCATTTGTGAAAGCAGGGCATATTAGATTGTTAAAGATTGGAAAATGGACATATTCCCAGTAAACTAAGACATATAGTTGGTTTGGAATGTTGTTTCTTATGACATCATTTATTGTGAATGCTATGAACATTGCGTATCCTAAATAATGTGCACCAGTTACTCTCATAAAGGTGTCACTTTCTGGACGCAGCTTGCTGTCTGTTTTTTGCCGTACATATAACTATGCTGAGATGCTAGTCCGCTATCATTATTCAGTGCATGTAACAACAGCCTCCTCTTCTGGATAAGGGAAAGCACTGCATGCAAAGCTCCTGTTCACAGAAAGAGTTCAGAGCGCAAAACACAATCATTTTCACAGAAAAAAACACTTTAAGAATATCAGAGTTTAGAAATATGAGTTTTTATGGCGTATAAAGAATAGTTTGTGCTTAACGGAAAGTGCGAGACATTGTGATGTATCCTACACTTCTCTTATTCCTCTCAAGTACCTATTTTTAATTAAACAAATGGAGAATTAATCACACCACACTCTCCTTATTCAGTTACGCGAATCACTACTTCTTGCCCTTCCTTTCCCTCTTAGTGTTGCTGCTTTCTTTGTCCACGTTACCCCGTGCGTGAAATCCTTAAATATGAGCATTCCAGAAAAATATCTGATGAACCTCAAGCAGTAATGATGCACATGTACAGCTTTGTTAAGCTGTTTTCAGTTTTTGAGATGTTTGTTATTTCGTAAGCGACGCAAGCCTCTACATTTGTTGGTGTTCTAATCAACCTTCTTGGTCCAATTAGCACCCTCGGCTCATTACAATTGGAACAGCTTATAATTGTTTATTTTCCCCTGGGAATCTCCCTATGCCACACTCATTCATCCTTACAACCCCACTCCGATTCAAGTTACCCACTGTCAATAAATATACCATATCCCTAAAAACGTCCTGTTAACACCCTCATTCTCCGAAGCCTCTTCTTGACCTTTCACTTCTGCTTAGTTAATCCGTGCCACATCCACAGCTCTGACAGCATTGTAAAATACAATGCCAACCCGCTGCGCATCTGAAACCCTGGGATTACCATTCTTGCCTCAGCCCGGCTTCCTACACTGGGTGGTGTAATGAGGTACACCTAAAAGGTCTTCTGCAACAGCATCATGTGCTCTCCACAAGCACTGCGTTTTGAACAAACTCCTTCACAATGCAATTTTCTCTTCCAGGCGGATGGCTAGGGCCGGACTGGGAACCGAAACCGGTCCTGGCAAACTGCTCTGCCGGCCCCCTGGGGGTGCGGCCAAGGTGTGTGCCAGGGCCGGTTTCGGCCGATTTTGTTACAGGGGGCCGATATTGCCGGCTCCCGATAACAAAAACGGCCCGCCAGAGGCCCAAAACCGGCCCCCGCCCTCGCGGCCCACCGGGAAAACGCCCGGTGCCCGCTGAGGCCAGTCCGGCCCTGTGGATGGCCAGTGGATTAAAGAAAGCGATTCTTTTATTCTCGGTTCCACTGCCTTCTAAAAACTTCCTCATCGCTGCTAACATGAATTGTGCCATTTCAGCAACCATTGTCAAAGTCAGTCCCTCACACACAAACACTTTCTGAAGAAACCTTTAACACTGTTGTTTCTGGACTTACAAATTCAAACTCCACCCACTTTGCGAAATATCATACAATTACCAATTTTTACTGCATCCAGGAGCGACCCATGCAGGCAAGAGCGGTGGGGCCAGGTTGGGGGGGGGGATTCGACAGACGACCACAAGGGTAAATTAAATAAATAATTTATTTTCCCGTCGTCGTATGTCGAAATCCCCCCCACCCCCACCCGACCCCACCGCCCCACCGCCCTTACCTGCACGGGCCATGGCTGACTGCATCGCTTGTGCTAGGATCTCAAACAGGCTAACACAATACACTGCTAACTTCTACCATCTGTCAACTACAATGTGCCCAAGAACCTATAGTATCCTCCGATGTGTACTAAACATACCACATTCATTACAGTCAGTGACATAATCCTCCACACCTTAAGCAATTCCAGTTACCACCAATACATTTCACATAATTCTACTTAGCTCTACTCACCCCCAAATGATTCACATAATTTATGCTCAACAAACTCTGTTCTACTCACCCCAGTGCTATGAACTTTGCTCTCTGAAGCAGGAATTCTCCTTCAAGGGTACTTCACCACAGTCTTCTAAAAGGGCAGCATCAACTACTGAACTGAAGCTCTTTCATTTGAACTGAACCACAAGTCTTACTACTGCATTCAAAGCAAACTTTCTCTGTATAGCCCCAGTTCATGTTTCATGAGACGCTACCTCTTTGCACTTGTCAAGTCCATCAACTAACACTACAAGGCACTGCTGATCTGCTCACCTAACTGTACATCTATAGTCTACTATGTACACATAAGACATAAAAATCAGCTCATAAATTCTTACCACCCACAGTATGTTCAATATAAAAGCAAAATGATTGTAGTTTGGATAACAGTCTTAAATGTGTGGCACTCACCATCAACAATCCTACTTCTACCTAAAAAAACAATCTACAGGCTAGTGATTAGTCCTTACCAAAACTTTGCTATGCCACTAAAATGAAAATAATCCATTACCTGATCTCAAAGTGCATGAAGTAAATGCTAGTGTTTGTTTTCTTTATTTCCTACGGGTTTGGACAATACTGAAGCCAGCTTCACTGAACTGGCATTGGTTTTGACCGCCCATTCCAAAAATGCCACAAACGATTCAAAGCTAGTGCTTCAAAACCTATTTCTTTCATGTCATAGCTTCTCCGTTACCTCACACAAATGTTGCTCCAATCCACAGCAACTTCTTTGAAGATTTTGTTACCACTGAAGACCATAGTACTATCCAGAGTACTACTTAAATAAACCCAAAAATAACATGAAGTGACAAGGATCAATTAATAAGACAATCCTTGGGTTTTACCCCCTTTAGCAGATGACCTAAATACTTAAGCAGAGTGTCTATCAATATACACTAGTTCATGTAGAAAGATACAGTTCTTCCCCCTGATCTTCACACACCTTCCAGGAAGCATACTGAAACATCTATGTGCTCCATTACAGTTTCTGCATATATCAAAATATCATCTTGAAATGCTACCCTACGAAACTTATTGAACAAGTTATGCACCAACTTCTGGAAAATCGAGGCATTAGAAGCCAATCCATATATTAGCCTCCAATATCTGTATTTTGCATCCAGCATTGCAAAGGTGGTGAAGAAAGACAAAGTGGGTAATTCAATCTAATGATAAGCAACCTTTAAATCTAAGGAGGTAAAAAAAAACCTTTGTAGAGTCTGTTGTTTGCTGTCAGCGCCTGTATTTTTGGCAAAGGGGGGGAACAATCACTTCCGGTATTTTGGTTAAGCCATAAACTCACTTCTTTTGTTTTGGTAGCTTCAATTAGGCCGACTGAGCATGATACCCACCTGGACCATCACGTTGTGCACATTTTTTTGCATTTTTTTTCTTTCTCTTTATGAAACCTAGCGGTACATTCCACGTTGTTTTTCATAGTAATTTTAACCGCAATCTCTTTTACTGATCCCAGTCTTTCTACACCACACAGGATAATTTAGTTGCATTTTTCCAGCATAAAGCATTGAACCCCAACTGTAGCAAACAGTTGTGGGCTTAGTTACTACTCATTTGTGGTTTGTACTTCTTATCGCCATTCCGCTTTCTCTGTTCAACTGCCCTTGGTTCTTCCAAAAATGTTTCTCAATTCGATTTCCCACTTCATATTCATTCCAGTTACTTGATTCTGAATTTAGTGCCTTCCTCTGGCAGATGATTAAATATGTTTTGCTCCCAAAGAATGGACCAATAGCCGATGGCTTGCATGAAAACATTACCCAATGATATAAGAGGAGCTCCAAGGTAACAATAGTACACAACCCCCTTTCTGTTGTCATTCTTTCACTCTTCTCGTTCTTTCCCAGTTTCCCATAATTTATCCATGTTGCCTCCTCCCAGTCCCCAGCCCCTCATTTAATGACAGAGCAACCTGCCTCTCACTACTGAATGCAGCAGTGTACACTGCTTATGCTTGAATTTTACTCTGAACTATATAGTCTGCAGAGTTAATAGTTCACTGATTTTCAATGTGTCACCTTCTTTGGTTCGCTCCCGTTTTACCTAATATTTGTGAGACGCTCTAGGATTTGGCAATTAACACACGAAGATTGCAAAAAAAGAGGGAGGGAGGCAATAGACTGAAGTTCCCAGTCTGACGTTATCATGCATCAGCATGATCAGGTCATTGACATTACCACACGTACATCATGATATTATAGTTGACGCCGTGGAAACGTCACACAAAAGGTAGAATGATGCATTTGTGGCAGTGTGTTCCTTCCATTGTACCACCCAGACAGATGAAAGGGCAAGCAGGAACATGAAAAGCTTTGAGAAATGTGTAGCACCTTGCCAACACAGATACTCACCGATAACCACATCACACATGGAGAGTAGTTTTATATGTCTTTATTACACTGCGTGTAAGTCAGAGCTCAACATTCTAAGCCTGCCTTCAACTCATCTCTCCAACGCTCATGTCACAGTCCTACGGAGTACAGTGGGAACCAAAAGAATTCCAGCGTTCTTTTATTTACAAGACACTACATCTCCGCTTTGTTAAATAAAAAGTTACAACTTTCAGTTAATAAATAAATAAATTTACTAATAAATACATAAATCAATACATAAGTATACAGGCAATTATAATTCTTCAATTAAGTGTTGTGGCGCCTGAATCACACGAAACTGGTAGTCAAAGTGTCAGTGATCTGCACAGGTGAGGTGAAATCATCAGCGGACACAGAGTCATCAACAGTCTGTCTGGACCCAGTCTCTACATTGACATCGATGTTTGGTGAGTGATGAGCCATATGTCGAAAATTAGAGGAATCTCTCGTAAGGGACTCCCCGGGACGCTGGGCAGTCACCATGTGTCCCTTGATGTTAATGATGGCAAAGGGCTCAGCCTCAAAAGGAGTATCAGACTTTCTTTTCCTGTATTGTCTGACAAGCACTCAATCTCCTCTTGTAAAGGTGACATCTTTTACATGACGTCGTCTGTCAGCATATATTTTCATCTTCTGTTTGCGACCAAAGTCCGTAGTATGAATGCCTTGCTTATTCTTGGATCTGATGTTGGCCCATTGGGGCAGCTTGGTCATCATGGTTCTTCCAAACATGAGAGTAGTTGAGTGAGGGGTCAAATGGTATGTGTCCTTGTGTGACGTAACTGGTTCTCATGTAAAGCGCTCTAATACCTTCGGGTCGAGTTCGCGCTATATAAATCTGCAAAAAAGAAAACAAAATGACTAAAAGATGATGTCCATTTTTAAGAGGACCAAAGAAATCAATAGCAATTCTCTCCCACGCATGATGTGGCAATTCTGACATGTTGAAAGGGTGCTGAATAACTTGAGATGAAAGACAGCTGCATATATGAAAAGTATGTAATTCTTCTTCGACCCCTTCATCTAGGTAAGGAAGTCTGACTCGGTCACGGAGAGCTTTTTTGATGGCAACTATTCCTCGCTGTCCCTCATGGCGACGTCGATCACTTGTTGTCGGAGCCTTTCCGGAATAACAATTTGTGCACCTCGCAGAATGAGGCCTTCTTGAGTTACTGAAAGTTCATCTGTTACGTTCTTGAACTTTAAATACTCACTGTCATTAGTGAGAGGTCTAGAGTACTGGTTCCACTATTGATGAGTAATAATGTCTTTTAAATTTAACATGTCACAATCATGGCTTGTGATGGAGGCAATTTGCTCTAAAGACATGGCAGCTGGTGTGCTCAATTTCACAATAAAATTGATGTAGTCCTCCGCTGTCTTCGATGGGGTAAAGGGGAACTGGAATGGCACTCTTGAAAAATAATCAGCAGGATTCTGATCTTTCCCTAGATGATGAAGTATTGTATAGTTGTATTCTTGTAACCTCAAACCCCAACGTTCAATTCGAGGAGGCATTGTGGCTTTGGGATTGGCAAATATTGTCAGCAGTGCTTGATGATCAGTCACTACTGTGAAAGGCTTTCTGTACAAGAATACATAGAAATATTCACTAGCCCAAACCACTGCCAAACTTTTACTTTCAGGTTGCAAGTAAGAATGTTCCGTTCGTGACAGGCTTTTACTGGTGTATGCTATGTAATGTCTCCTGGCATTTGGCTGTCTGTTATGCTGTACAAGGAATTTGCCTAACCCAACAGGCCTAACGTCAACTGCATCCTTTGTAGTTTGTGATCAAAGTAGGCCATTTTAGTGGCACTCTCAATAGCCTGCTTGATTTTTTGGAAACTCTTCTCACATTCACATAACCGGTGAAAAGACACAGTCTTTCTAGTTAGCTCGCATAACAGTGCACTGACCGTAGCAAAGTCTTGTATGTATCTCGAACATTAACTGGCCATTCCAAGAAATCCAAGAAAAGCTGAATCTGGTGGCTTAGTGGACTAATGCGCCCACTGTAGGGGCCTGTGTTCGACCTCATGGTCACAGGTTCAAACCATGGCGGGTCCACTCAGCCTTTTATCCTTCTGAGGTCGATAAAATCAGTACTGTTGGGTAACAATAAACATCTGTTATTCAGCACCAAAATACCCTTGGGTGAATGTGTGCTTTACAAATATACGTTATGTTATGTAACATAGAAATGTCTTGTGGGGGATTTGCAGTCGACACTGCTTGCACTTTAGCTGGATCAGGTTTCATGCCCCCATCCTTAAAGATATGGCCAAAGAATTTCAAGCTTTTATTGTGGAATTCACATTTTTCATCATTCTGAGTTCAAACCTGCATCGGTCAGCAAACAACATACTTGCATGAGTGCTTTGTCATGCTCTTTCTGTGTGGCTCCGAAAATCAATATGTCATCAAAATAGTTAAATGCATTTACTAGAGGCAGTATGATACGTCGAATGACGTCTTGAAAAAGTTCTGCAGCAGTGGATACACCAAAACTCAATTCCTTATAGGGAAACAGACTAATATGCATAGAAAAGGTTGTAATGTACTTGGATTTTTCTTCAAGTTCCTATTGGTGATATTCATTATTTAAGTTGAGTCAAGAGAAGAACTGTGCACCATTCAATTGAGTTATCATATCAGCAATATGTGAACCGGGATGTCTCTCTTGCTCAATTGCCTTGTTGGCCTAACGCATGTCAACGCATATGCATACAGCTCCGTCACGGTCTCTTTTAAGCACTACTACAAAATGAGAAACCCATGGTGTTGGACCAGTGGAACGTTCAATTATGTCATGTTTAAGCAATGAATTAAGTTCCTTTTCAACAGCTTCTTGCAAGTGAATTGCCTGTGTCTTTGAGCAACAGGATGAACATCCTCATTTATATGTAACTCTACTTTCATTATTTTGAATTTTCCTAACCCATGAAATAATTAAGGAAACTGACATCCAATTTCATGATAAGCATTCATATTGTAGTTCTCCGATACTAGTCCCATATCAGCAGCAGTGTTGAAACTCACCAAACAGGCACTTGAAGCTGGTCCTTGAAGTACATGAATAGGTGCTTGTACCACAGTTTTCTTATGTTTAATCATGGCTACAAAGGAACCTTGACTCTTTAAGGGCATCGAAGCAGCCCATGTGTATACTTTAGTTTCTGACTTAGGAAGTTATGGTAACGGAGACAATTCTTGAAACTTCTCTTCAGGCATGATATTTATCGACGCACCACTGTCAATTATGAATGGTATCGAACATCCACCATTTACCTTTAGAGTGATGTTCGGTCAATGTTTGAATGTTTTTGGTGCTTTTTCGTGTTGATTTTTCTACACTTTGGATTTTTCCTCACATTTGACTAGTACCACATGTTCATGCCTTTTTGAAGTGAACATCGACATTGCACAGTTGTCATTGTCACTTTTACTGGAAAATGTTGCTGAGTAACTCTTTGTCGATGATTAGAACTTTGCTGAGGTAGCATTCGGTCAGCCGTTTTGTCTTCAGGCTGTGATGCACTTACTTTTCTCTTCACCTTGCATGTCGTCGCAAAATGGTTCGCTTTACCACAGCTGATGCATATATGTCCAATGGCGGGACATTTACCTTTGTACAGTCCACACATTTTCTTTTTCTGTGGGGACATCACCTTGTGTCCTTTGGCCTTGTACCTTGGATTACTTTTCATGCTCATGACTGACACATTTTGGGCGCCTCCGTCATCCATTCTAGTTGCTTGATGATCAGCATTCTCTACAGCGTGGGCAGCCTTGAGGACTTAGTCCAAGCTCAGAGTTTCTTCACATTCGTCATCGAAAGGAATCTGACAGACATCCATCAATTAATCTGAGGCGGCTAGCTTCCTCATCATCAAATTCATTGAATTTACAGAACTTCACCAGAACATCCAGTCTCTCAACAAACTCATTGATGGTTTCACCTGGTCTCTAGCATTCTTGACTGAATATGTATCTTTCATAATCCACATTTGGCACTGGATTAAACTTGACATTCAAAGATGTTTTGATTTGATCGCACCTCACTTCACCTTCTTGTGGTATCTTTTTCATGGCTTCTTTCAATCCTTGCAAAACCAAAGGGGATGATGGACAGAGTGTTGAACATTGCAAGCACTCACCCCCAGTCAACTGATCTGGGTTTAATCCATCATCATTCTTTAGCTCACTCCGCCACCCCAGTTCAGACATGGCCATATGCAAATCAGTCTGACCCTGTGCCTCATGGGTACAGTCCAGCCCCTTTGGTTTTGCATTGTTCGCCCTAAGTTGGCAGGGTATGCCCAGACGTGGGTCCCTTGCTCACTTTGCCACTGGATTCAAGATAGCCTGGCTGATGAGGGCTGTGAGCCCGAAACCGGTCCCAGGATGCTTGTTTCCGGTCCAGGGAAGACATGGCTTGGCAGTTCGGGCTGGACTGTTCCCATGAGGCACAGGGTCAGACTGATTTGCATATGGCCATGTCTGAACTGGGGTGGCGGAGTGAGCTAAAGAATGATGATGGATTAAACCCAGATCAGTTGACTGGGGGTGAGTGCTTGCAATGTTCAACACTCCGTCCATCATCCCCTTTGGTTTTACATTCTTTCAATCCTTCACAGCCATTTTCTTCAGATACTTTATAATCTTTTATCATCTTTTTCATCCATTGCATCTATAAAATCTTCAAAAGTCTCTATCAATGCTCTCCATCTATTGCCAATATTGTGTTTTATGGCAGTATCAAATGCAGTTGGCAGTTTTCAGAATGCAGCAGCCCTATATACATTTGTGGGCAGTAGTGGTCTTTCAGGTGCTTCGTGTGGAACTTGATCGGACAGAGCTTTTCTAGCGCCTTGTGACATGCTGGCTTCGGGGTCAGCCTTAATAACTTTTGCAGCTTGGATCTCGCCTTGGCTCTCCATCGGAGCTCTTCACTTGATGGCAGTCTAGGTAGCTGTTCTGTGCCCCTACACATCCGCTTTGGTGGTTGTTGCACATCTTTCAAACACAACCCGACCCTCCTTCTGGGGCTGCTGGCACTTTGACTCATCAATGGTTTTAGTAAGTAAATAAACCTTGTATGCTACTAGTCCATGAAAGCAGATAACATTATGATATTTGGCCGGCTTTGTGCCTAAATGTTTCTTCATAAACACCTGGTTAATCTCTGTTTCATAGCTCATTATTTTCAGTTTACTCTGTACTGAAATATTGCTGTACGCTGCTTTTGTAACCTGGTCGCATCCACCTTTAGCGTTTTTACTCTGTATAGCGTATGGCATTAATTTGTGTAACTGTGCAGTACCTTTTATTTGCGGCCGTTTCATTTAGTTGCTGGCCACCGACATGTAGACCTTCAATGTTGCTCTCTTAATCTTTAAGTGTTTTACACAGGCTAGTGTTGTGCTGAGACTCCACTGGAGCCAGCGTCAATTCTGCACTTCGACTGGGGCACTCGTGGCATGCAGAAACAGTTTGCTGGACCACAGCAAACTCTCTGGAAGAATGCTTTCAGTGTACGGGCTTCATATCCCCCATCTGATCGCCTGTTGTAGCATCCTGCCAGCCAAGGTACTAGCCAATAACCACACCACACACGAAGAGTAGTTTTACACATCCTTATTCCGCTGCGAGTAAGTGAGAACTCAACATTCTAAGCCTGCCTTCAACTCATCTCTCCAAAGCTTACATCACAGGCTTATGGTGTACAGTGCGAACCAAAAGAGTTCCAGCATTCTTTACTTTACAAGACACTACAAAATGAAAAAGGCATAGGAAAGATTAAAGGCAAAAAGAAGATCGCATAAGAAAGCCCATGGACATCATTTAGAGGTTGCCAAGGGTCGCAGCTGCGGCTCCTGGCTTTCCCCATGCAACTCTTGGTACTGCCTTTGCGAATCTTGGCCTCAGAGGTGGCAAAATCAGTGCCAGGAACACAGTGGCAGCTCGTCCTGATGGACATTGGTTGGGCCTCTACTCTTTATATTCTCACACTTTTTTTTACTACACTAATAGTGAACATTATTTCATTATTCACTTTTAGTCTAATAAAACAGGCACTATAATTAGCACAAATATGAACTTCCCTGGCAGCTGAAGTAAGTACAAAAAATGTTTTTAAATGTATGTTGTGTGCTTGCTTGCGGGTGTGTGTGTGTGTGTGTGTTTACGTGAGTGAGAGAGTGAATGTAAGTGTGAATCTGTGTGTATGAGTAAGCATGTGTGTGCGAGTGAGACTGAAAATCAAAGGGCGTGTGATGTCCCTTCAGCTACCCCTGGCATTTTAATGAATTGACCGTTCATGAGAAAGCCAGAATGCATAAAATGTAAGCATGCATAAGAAAGCGAGAAAATATGAGAAAGCGAGATCGCGTAAATATGAAAACTGCAATAGTCTTTATAATCTCAGGTAAAGAATACTAAAATAACCTAATTAGAGCTTAAACACACAACATAGCAAGTATGCAAGAAGAGCAAGAACATAAAAGAGCAAGAAGGCCATTAAATGAGAAAACAAAAGTTAAAGCGCAAAATAAAGTGAAATCACAGAAGAGTTCTAGCACAATAGACAGCGAGAATGCAAAAGATAGTGAAAACACAAAAGAGAGGGTGAATACAAAAATAACACTGACGAGCAATAATTCAATTGAGAGTGCCAGCTCATAGGTCTTCCCTGCAGAAATGGACGGAAATGCAGAAAAGTGAATTTATAGTAGACAGCAAAAACTAAGTAAAAGCGACAATTCAAAAGGTAGCAAACATTAAAAGACGGTAAAAGTTAAAAAGAAAGGTAAACACAGATGATAAAAGGGTGAGAATGAAGAACATAACTAGAACACAAAAAATGCAAAGGCAAAAGAGAGCAACAGCACAATAGAAAGAAAGCACGGAAAAGAATAAAAAGGCAAAAGAAAACAAGAAAAGAAGACGGATATATAGCAAGCAAGAATACAGGAGTGTCAGAGTGCAAAATACAGGAGAACACAAAGCGACACACAACACAATATACAACACAAGTGCTGAATGCATTGGAAAATGGGGTTGACATTTATCAAGTATGCTACAAAAATGAACACTGCTTCTAAGGAAGGGACAATAAATACAGATAATAGGAGCCAAACAGAGATAAAAACACTAAGGGGCCAATTCCGATTCGGGCCGGAAAACGTACCGACCCACTCGGTACGGGAATTTATTCCGACCGACTCGGACCGGCGCCGCACGACCCGGGTAGTACGATGAAATGAATGTGAAATCCGACCGACTCGGACGGAATACAAAACGACCGTCCGAGCCGGACGGAAACAAGCCATCCGGCCGGGAAATCACGCCAAACGAACCGACCGACACGCACTCGGATTGAACCCGAACGAAACGTACCCGCGAACTCCGACCCGCGTAGTACGATGCTGTGCGTGCAAAACACGACCGACTCGCCCGGAGCACAAGCCGTACGACCGACACGCATACAAAACCCAGCCGAAGCAACCCAATACTCCGCGACCGACTCGTACGCCGCATATGAAACCTAGCTGACACAGCGGGAACGAGTCGGACAAGATCGCACCAGACAACTGCAGCGTCCTACTCGGACACAAGAACGACTCGTACATGCACCAAAAACACCAAGGAAAAATTTGAAAAAAAAGGGCCAAACAAGCAACCACTAAGCCAATAAATACAGGGAGGGAAAAAAAATGGAACAAGGACACACCTCCAACTCCACCTATAGAAAGGCCATAAATCCCTACCATGATCCTTTGCAAATTCCACTGACCTGCCAGACAGAACACCATCACACAGCAACCACAGACACACTCACAGCTCATACATCACACAAGCCACACACCATTACCACACCTACAAATAGCACCCTCACACACACCCAGCTAAACGTACACTCACACCCCCCCACCTGCACACACACACATCAATCACCACCACCACCCATCACCATGCCCCCAAAGAAGAACCATAAGTTCCTAGATTGTGAATTGGAAGTCCTGGTAGACGAGATACTCAGGGTAGAGCCACAGTTGTTTGGTACATTGGTACAACAGACCCCCATGTCGCAGAAAACCAAGATGTGGGCGAGGATTGTCGACAGGGTCAACGCACAATCACCATGTTTGCGCACAAAGGAAGACATCCAGAACAGGTGGTATGATGTGCGCAGGAGGGTCCGGGACCTACTAAAAAAGGACTACCTCCTCAGCCAGCACACCGGCAGTGGCCCTCCTGCAAAACCAGTATACCTCAGGCCCTGGGAGGAGAAGGTGCGGGCCATCCTACCACCAGTGAGCGTATACGGACTAACAGACATCCCAGAGCCTGGTGAGTACACAACTAATATATACAATATGGTGTGACAACACACACACACATCACAGTCAAGGGGATAGGCAAACCATGCACACTTAGCAAATACACAGCAACCAAAAGATATTCATCCCAAGATGTGAATGCTAGTCAGACAAACACAATACTTGCCATCTCATAGTGATATGTAACTGTGTCATGAGATCTACAAACCTAACAACAAATACAGCAAGGCATTGGCACAAATAGAAACAACAAACACTCCCAGATATTTACCCACCACTAGAACACCACCTCAGAGGGAAGCTCACTCAAAGGAAGGAATTCTGTGTATGCTGGTCAAGTCAGTGTAGCCAATAGCATGATGGGAGTGGTAGTCACAGATATTGGTCACACCCACAATTGGCCCATCAACACCACTCTCAACCATGCTCACATCACAGGGAGTGATAAGGACTCACAAGATGGCTGACACTGGGTACTGCTGTGGGGAGCACAAGGCCCTGCTGGGAACTGTGCACCAACAAACAGCACGACACCACTGCCTGACATCCTGAAAGCCAACTTGCACTCCCTGCAATGCAAGCACGTTGCATGGTGGGATATCTGGCTGGGTGGGAAGGAGGACTCACAGCACTGACCAGAGTTACAAGCAGCTCTCCTCACACACCCCCTCAACACTAACTCCACATAACCCACCTGGGAGAATGCAATGCCTCACAGCCTAACTGAAGATCCCACAAAGAACCACCACCCTGGGTTATGCTGTGTGAAGCACAGGGACACTCTTGGGACTTGTAGCCAAACAACTGCCTGGACAACACTCCCAGCCATCCTGTCAGCACAGGCACCCCACCCCACAGGGAAGCAGAGTCAAAAGGAAGGAAGGATGGGCATGCTGGGAAGGGGGGTGGAGGCAATAGCATGATGGGAGTTGTAGGCACAGATATTGCTCACCCTCACAATTGGCCCATCAACACCACTCTCAACCATGCCCTGCTGGACAACGGTGAGACCGCGGCCCTCATCCTGCTGGACCTCTCCGCCGCCTTCGACACTGTCTGCCACCGCACTCTACGCGCACGCCTCCACGACGCAGGGATCCGAGACAAGGCCCTGGAATGGGCCACCTCCTTCCTCGCCGGCAGAACCCAGAGAGTCCGCCTCCCACCATTCCAATCCGAAGCCTCCGAGATCATCTGCGGCGTACCCCGGGGATCGTCCCTCAGCCCAACACTGTTCAACATCTACATGGCCCCGCTCGCACGCATCGCCAGACAGCACGACCTCAACATAATCTCCTACGCCGACGACACTCAACTGATCCTCTCCCTCACCAAGGACCCCCTCGCCGCCAAATCCAACCTCCATGAAGGGATGAAGGCCGTCGCCGATTGGATGAAGATCAGCCGACTAAAACTGAACACGGAGAAGACAGAGGTCCTCATCCTCGGCTCCAACCCCTCAGCCTGGGACGACTCCTGGTGGCCAACGACGCTGGGAGCAGCCCCGACACCCACCGACCACGCACGCAACCTGGGAGTCATCCTCGACTCAACGCTCTCCATGGCCAAGCAAGTCAACGCAGTCTCATCCTCCTGCTTCAACACCCTCCGCATGCTTCGCAAGATCTACAGGTGGATCCTGACAGACACGAGAAGAACAGTCACCCAGGCCCTCATCAGCAGCAGACTCGACTATGGGAACGCCCTCTACGCGGGAGCCCCGGCCAAGCTCATCAAGCGACTGCAACGCATACAAAACGCCTCCGCACGCCTGATCCTCGATGTACCACGCCACAGCCACATCACCCCCACCTGAGGAACCTGCACTGGCTCCCCTTCGACAGGAGAATCTCCTTCAAACTCCTCATCCACGCACACAAGGCACTCCACAAGACTGGCCCAGCCTACCTCAACAGACGACTCCTCTTCTACGTCCCCAACCACCAACTCCGCTCCGCCGACCTCTCCCTCGCCACCGTCCCTCGCATTCGAAGAACCACCACCGGCGGCAGATCCTTCTCCCACCTCGCCGCCAAGACCTGGAACACCCTTCCACTAAGCCTACGACAGACCCAAGACCTGCTGACCTTCAGGAGGCTACTCAAGACCTGGTTGTTCGACCAGTAGCAGCACCCCCTTTTTCCTCCCCCAGCGCCTTGAGACCCTCGCGGGTAAGTAGTGCGCTTTACAAATTCTGGGATTGATTGATTGATTGATGCTCACATCACAGGGAGTGGATAAGGACTCACACGATGGCTGACACTGGGTACTGCTGTGGGGAGCACAAGGCCCTGCTGGGAACTGTGCACCAACAAACAGAACGACACCACTGCCTGACATCCTGAAAGCCAACTTGCACTCCCTGCAATGCAAGCACGTTGCATGGTGGGATAACTGGGCTGGGGGGAGAAGGAGGCCTGGATGGTAACCAAATACCACCAATGCTGGTCATGCACACACCTCAACATTCACATTGACATGCCACAGGTTGGCAGGACAATGTGCTAC